>CM053505.1:41382305-41489060 GCA_028627145.1 Eidolon dupreanum
TTGATCAATGTTTCTGTATATTGAAGAGTCTGTCTTTACCCTATTTTATATTCTTGCATTTTTGTCATATATTAAGTGAGCATATAGGCATGGATTTATTTCTGGGCTCTCTATCTGTTCCATTAGGCATGGATTTATTTCTGGGCTCTCTATCTGTTCCATTGACCAAGGCTTCCATTTTCATGCCAGTACCATGCTGTTTTGATTACTGTAAACTTGTAGAGTAGTTTGATATCAGGTAGTGTGATACCTCCAACTTCATTCTTCTTTCTCAAGATTGCTATGATTATTCGGGGTCTTTTATGGTTCTATATAAATTTTAGGATTATTTGTTCTAGCTCCCTAAAAATGCTATTGGTATTTTGATAGGGATTGCTTTGAATCTATAGATTGCTTTGGGTAGTATGGACATTTTAATGATGTCGATTCTTCCTACCCATGAACACAATATATATTTTCATTTATTTGTGTCTTCTTCAATTTGGTTTTTCAATGACATCTAATTTTCTGAGAAGTGGTCCTTTATCTCCTTGGTTAATTTGATTCCCAGGTAATTTATTGATTTCAATTCAATTGTAAATGGAATTATTTTCTTAATTTCTCTTTCTGAAAGTTCATCATTGGTGTATAAAAATGCCACTGACTTCTGAATATTAATTTTGTATCTTGCTACTTTATTGAATTCATTGATCAGTTCTAACAGGCTTTTGGTGGAATCTTTAGGGTTCTCTTTATATAGTGTCATGTCATTGGCAAATAACAAGAGTTTTACTTTTTCCTTTCCAATTGGATACATTTTATTTCTTTCTTGTCTTATTGCTGTGGCTAAAATGGGCATCCTTGTTTGTTCCTGATCTTGAGGAAAACACTTTTTCTTTTTCTTTTCCCCATTGGGTAGGATGTTAGCTGTAGGTTTGTTATATATGAGCTTTATTCTGTTGAGGTATATTCCCTCTATTCCCACTTTGCTGAGAGTTTTTATCATTAATGGATACTGGATTTTGTCAAATGCTTTTTCTGCATCTATTGATGTTATTATATGATTTTTGTCTTTAGATTTGTTCATACGGTAGATGACATTAATTGATTTGTGGATATTGTACTAACTTTGCATCCCAGGAATAAATTCAACTAGATCATGATGTTGACCTTTTTAATATATTGCTGAATTTGGTTTGCTAATATTTTGTTGAGGATTTTCACATCAATGTTCCTAAGAGGTATCAGTGTATAGTTTTTCGTTTTTGTAATGGCTTTGTCTGGCTTTGGAATCAAGGTAATGGTGGCTTCATAAAAGAAGTTAGGGAGCCTTCCTTCTTCTTGAACTTTGCAGAATAATTTGAGAAGGAGTTAATTTTTCTTTGAATGTTTGGTAAATTTTGCCTATGAAGCCATCTGGTCAGGACTTTTGTTTTTGGGTGTTTTTGATTACTGATTTGATTTCATTGGTGGTAATCAAATGGTTCAGATTTTCTGTTTCTTCTTGACTCAGTCTTGGGAGATTGTATGTTTCTAGGAATGTAGCCATTTCTTCCAGATTGTTCAATTTGTCAGTGAATAATTGCTCATAGTATGTTCTTATGATCCTTTGTATTTCTATGGAGTCTACAGTTACAACTTCTCTTTTATTTATGATTTTATTTGAGTCTTCTTTCTTATTTCCTTGATGAGTCTGCTTAAGGGTCTGTCAATTTTTTTATCCTTTCAAAGAACCAGCTCTTGGTTTCATTAATCTTTTTTTGTTTATTTCTGCTCTTATTTTCATTATTTCCTTCCTTCTATTCATTTTTGACTTTGTTGTTCTTTTTCTAGCTCTTTTAAGTGTAAAGTTAAATTGTTTTTTTTTTTTTTCTTCTTTCTTAAGTCTATATTGCTATGACTTTCCCCGTTAGGACTGCTTTTGCTGTGTCCCATAAATTTTGAGCCATTGTGTTCTCATTTTCATTTGTCTCTAGGCATCTTTTTTTTTTTTTACACCTACACCACTTGGTATTACTAGGTGGTCTCCCATCCAAGTACTAATCAGGTCCAACCCTGCTTAGCTTTCGAGATCAGATGAGATCGGGCACATTCAGGGTGGCATGGCTATAGATTCTAGGTATGTTTTTATTTCTTCCTTGATATCATTGTGAATCCATTCATTGTTTAGTAGCATGTTATTTAGCCTCCATGTGTTTGTGTATTTTCCAGTTTTTTTCCTTGTAGTTGGTTTCTAGTTTTATACCATTGTGATCGGAGGAGACAATTGATTTGATTTCAATCTTCTTAAATTTAGAGATTTGTTTTGTGTCCTAACATGTGGTCTATCCTGGAAAGTGTTCTGTGTGCACTTGAGAAGAATGTATATTTTGCTGCTTTGGGGTGAAATGCTCTGAAAATTTATCTATTAAACTCATCTGGTCTAGTGTATCTTTTAGGCCCCTTGTTTCCTTGTTTTGTTTTTGTTTTTGTTTTTGTTTTTTCTGGAGGATATGTACATTAGTGTCAATAGGATGTTAAAATCTCCTACTATGAGTGTGTTACTGTTGATCCTTCCTTTTATGTCAGTCAATAATTGCTTTATGTATTTAGGTGCTCCTATGTTGGGTGCATATATGTTTACTGGGGTTATGTCCTCTTGATTACCATCTTTGTCTCTTATTATAGCCTTTCTTTTGAAGTCTGTTTTGTCTTATATTAGTATTGCTACCCCAGGTTTTATTTTTCATTTCCATTTGCATGAAATATCTTTTTCTGTCCTTTTACTTTCAGTCTGTGAGTGTCATTTGATCTGAATTGGTCTCTTGTAGACAGCTTATGCATGGGTCTTGTTTTCTTATCCATTCGGCTACCTTATATCTTTTGAATGGAGCATTAAAACATTTATATTTAAAGTGATTATTTATAGGTACATAGTTACTACCATTTTATTTTTCATATTTGTTATTTTTATTTTTTTGACTCCTTTTTTTTATAGAAGTCCTTTTAACATTTAACAGTACTGGCTCGTTGGTGATGAACTCCTTAAGCTTTTCCTTGTCTAGGAAACTCTTTATCTCACCTTCATTTTAATCAAAAGCCTTGCTGAATAGAGTATTCATGGTTGTAGATTCTTGTTTTCATAACTTTGAATATTTCTTACCAATCCCTTCTGGTCTGCAAAGTTTCCATTTGAAAGACAGCCAACATTCTTATGGGGATATACTTCTACATAACTGGCTGCCTTTCTCTTGCTTCTTTTAAGATTCTCTCTTTGTCTTTCACCTTTGACATTTGAATTATGATGTATCTTGGTGTGGGTCTGTTGGAATTCCTCTAGTTTGGGACTCTTTGTGCTTCCTGGACTTGTATATCTAATTCCTTTGCCAGGTTTGGGAAGTTTTCTGTCAATATTTCTTCAAATAGATTCTCAATCCATTGCTCTCTTTCTTTGCCTTCGGGTACTCCTATTATGTAGATATTGTTACACTTCATTTTGTCCCAGAGGTCTCTTAAACTATCATCATTTTTTAAAATTCTCTTTTCTTTTTGTTGTTCTGATTGGATGTATTCTGCTACCTTGTCTTCCAGTTCGCTGACTTGATCTACTGCTCATTAATCTGCTGTTGAAACCTTGTATTGTATTCTTCATTTCTGTCTGGTTCTTTTTTATGGTTTCTATGTCCTTCTTTATACTTAGATTTCTCTATTGATATTCTCATTGTACTCATCCATTCTTCCTTAAGTTTGTAGAGAATGCTTATAACCACTATTTTGAACTTTGTCTCTGGTAGGTCACTTACTTCCATTTCATTTAGCTTATTTTCTGGAGTTTTCTCCTGTTGTTTCATTTGTGGCATGTTTCTTTGTTTTCTCCTTTTATTAACCTTGCTGTGTTCATTTTATATGGTAGGAATATTTGTTTTGTCTCTCAACCTTGGCCAGATGGCCTAATGTGAAAGATGTCCTGTGTGGCCCAGTGGCGCACTCTTCCTGATCCCCTATGCCAGGGGCTCTGGATGTGATCTTTGTGTGGGTTGTGCATGATCTTCTGTTGTCACCAAGGCTTTATTGTTGTTAGTACATCAGTGGATAAGATTAACACTCAGGTTGACTACATGTGGGAACTGGCTGCACCCACAGGGTAAGAGTTGCTATATGGGGGCTGACCCCACTGAGTGAGATTCGCCCTATCAGGCTTGTGTACTTGTTGAGACCACCCTTTGTGTGTATCACTTATGGGACTAGTCAGGAGTTGCTCTGTTTTGGTCTAATGCCAGCCTCTGTGTGTGTTGGTTTTGTGGCTCTTTGGGAGGAGCTCCTCAGTAGGCCAAGGTCAGCTGCTGCCTTTGATTGCTTAAGTCTACCTGGTGGGAGCTACAAAGCAATCTACAGATGGTTGCTGCCTATGCTGGATCAATATAGGTAGGTGGAAGAGACAACGCTGTAGGCTGCAGTCTGGTTATCCCCCGTCCCTGACCTAAGGCAGTTTAACAGAAGTACCAGTTCTTCTCAAGGTCTGACACTGCTTATCAGTTGCCCTTAAGTCTCTGACGCTCGGAGAGCCTCTGGGTGATATGCATATTGGATGGTGCAAGAACCCCAGGAGTCTCCTGGATCTATTGAGCAAATTTCCCCCTGCCACTGCAGTGTCAGTTTACATTCCAGCACTGTCTCTGTGGCTCCTTGTACAAGTTTCCAATCATAGTAAGGCCAACTGTTGTCCTCATTGGGGCAACAAACACCTGAGCTCTGTTTAAAAATTACTGAAGCTCGTGGGCATGAGTTTGTGGCCTGCCATCAAATGCTTCTCCCAGATGAATGGGCTTTGTGTGGGCCACACAAAGTGAGTGCTGTTGTTTGCTACTGAATTTGTGACAAAAGGAAACCATAAGATGAGACTGAGTTTCCTGGGAGCAGACTTGCCACAGGTAATTTGGGGGTTAGGTGGGCATTGTTTCAGTGAGGCACAGGGTCATCAGGTCTACACAGCACCAAATTTAATGACAGCTCTGGAACTGCGGGCTCCCACCAAAGTCAGATATCTCTGCATGACCTACTGTTATCTGTGATGGGCCCACAAAACCCCTGAGATCTTCCCAAGCGATACTGTATCTCATGCTGGCAGCAGTGATATTCCTGTCACTGTATTACCTGAACTTTGCTCACATCACTGGCTGAGATCTGTTGACTGCACAGAATGCATGACCCTAAGGCAGGGGCAAGCTGCCTGTCAACATGCTGTGGGTACTTTGTGGAATGGATGAGGCAGGATCTCAGGGACTCAACAGCCATCAGGCCAATAGCCTCATTTTTCTGCAATTTCTGTGGCTGCAGGTTCCCGCAGCAGTCACAGATCACAAGGAGACAAGCTGCTGCCTGGAGCGGTCCCACAGACCTCTGTGATCCCCCCAAGAGATATTGTAGTTTGCACAGGTAGCAGTGGTCTTCCCACAACTGTTTTCTCCAAAATGTGCTCACTGCGCTAGCTGAGGTCTGTTGCCTGCACAGAATGCACAACCCCAGAAAGGAGCAGTGCTGGGGAAGTTGTCTGTCAATGAGCTGCAGGCACTTTGTAGTTTGGGTGAAGTGGGATCCCAGGGAGACAAGGGCCAACAGGCCAATACAAATTCAGTTTTGCTGCAACTTCTGTGCCTGCACGTTCCCGCTATAGGCACAGATCACAGTGAGACCAGCCGCCATCTGGGGCGGTCCCACACATGAATGCAATCCCCACACACCATATTGTGGCTCTTCTAGGCAGCAGAGGCCTGCCTGAAACTGATTTCCCGGCAATGCCCGCACTGTGCTAGCTAATGTTTGTTGCCTGTGTGGATTGAGAGACCTGGGGGGCAGGGGCAGGGCTGTGGCGGTTGACCATCAATGGGCTGCCTGGCGCAATTTGTGGGTTGAGTGGGGCTGGGTCTCAGGAAGACAATGGCCATCAGGTCAATATAGCCTCAGTCTTGCCACAACTTCCCATTTGCGCATTCCCACAAAAGTCACAGATCATATCAAGACCAGCTACTGTCTGGGATTGGCCCACAGATCCCCAAGATCCACTCAAGTTCATGTTGGTAGCAGTGATCTGCCTGAAACTGTCTCCAAAATGTGCACTCACAGTACTGGCTGTCAGCTGGAATTTTTGGTCCTGAAAATGTGCAGGGTGTGGCAGCCATCCAAAAACAAAAGCCCCAAGGAATCTGCAGGTTGGGTGGGGAGGGCTGATCTCCTCAGACCAGTACATCCATATTGGCCTTGTGGGAGAGATCTGCATAGGCAAGCTAGCATGATCTGTAGATTACCCCATCATGGGGCCCAGACTAAGGCACAAAGGTGGTTGCCTTTCCAGCCCCCATTCTGGCACCAGGTAATGCAGTCTTTCTCCGTATGAATCTTGCAGGGGCCTCTGACCCACCACCGGTGCCCCGGGTGAGTGTCTGCAGGTGAGAGAGCCTGCAGTAGCCCCTTCAAAGGGATGTCTAAGGTTTCAGTCTCCTTCTGTCTCACCCAGATGGCCAGAATCCCCTCTGATTTTTACAGAGTTTTTGGGAATTACTCTTCCATGGGCTGGGACCTTGGGCTGGGGAGCCCCTGAATGAGGCTATGTGAGTAAGGAGCCCCCTCTCTCCTTAAGAGAAGCCTCTACAGCTTCACTCTCCCTCTCTGTTTCTTTACTACCTGCGGGTGCATGTCCAGCCTGATTTTCGACTTCACCCCTCCTACCAGCCTTGATGTGGCTCCTTCTTTATATTATCAGATGCATGTGTTATGATCAGCTGGACTTCAGGTGATTCTCCATGTTGATCATTTTATAATTTGGTTGTAACTTCAGTGTGGACCTGAAATTTTTACTTAGTTCATCATCTTCCCTCCATCCTTTAGAGTCTTGTTCTCTTATCCATTCAGCTGCCCTATTTTTTGATTGAATAATTTAATTCTTTTTCATTTGAAGTACTCATTGATAAATATATAGTTATTGCCATTCTTTATTTAGACTTTTGATACACACTTTTTTCTCCTTCTTAAAGAAGTTCCTGTAAAATTTCCTGTAATACTGGCTTGGTGGTGATGAACTCTTTTAGCTCTTTATCTTTCAATAATAAATGATAACTTTGCTGGGTAAAATAATCTTTGTTGTAGGTCCTGGGTTTTCATCACTTTGAATATTTTGTGCCAAGCCCTTCTGGCCTATAAAGTTTGAGAAATCGTCTGACAGTCTTATGGGAGCTCCTTTATAGGTAACTAAATTCTTTTCTCTCTGAACTTCCTGGGGTTGTATGTTTATTTCCTTCACCAAGCTTTGGAAGTTTTCTGTCATTATTTCTTCAGATAGGTTTTCAATTCCTTGCTCTCTCTCTTCTCTTTCCGGTACCTCTATGATGCAAATGTTGGCATGCTTGACGTTCTCTCAGAAGCTTCTTAAATTGTCTTCATTTTTTTGGATTCTTTTTTCTTGTTGCTGTTCTGATTGGGTGTCTTCTGCTACCCCATCCTCTATGTCACTGATTCAATCCTGTTTCATCCACTCTGTTGATTTCTGATAATGTACTCTTCATCTTAGATATTGTATTCTTCATTTCTGACTGGCTCCCTATTATGTTTTCCATTTCCATTTTTATGTTTTCTTATATCTTTGTTAAAGTTCTCATTGAGTTCATCTATTCTTCCCCTAAGTTCCTTAAGCTTCCTTATGATCAGTTTTTTGAACTCTGGTATATTGCTTGTCTCCATTTTGGTGGGTTCTTTTTCTGGAATTTGTTCTGTTCTTTCATGTGGAACATGCTTCTTTGTCTCCCCATTTTAACTGCCTCCCTGTGTTTCTATGTATTAAGTAGGGCTCCTAAATCTCCCAGTCTTAGTAGAGTGGCTTTATGTAGTAGGTGTGCTGTGGGGCCCCTTGGCATAGACCTGGGAGGAGTCCAGCTGCAAGCCAAGTTTAGCTGCAGCTTATGCACCTCTGAGGCTACCTGATAAGAGTCACCAAGCAATCCACATATGACTTCCACCTGTGATGGGCTTATAGCTGTCTCGAGGGGCCAAATGAGAAACAAAGAGCACTATCACTGGTGTGGAACTTGGGGCTGCTCAGCAAGAGGTACAAGGCATGCCGAGGCCAAATGCTGCTTCTTTGTTTTGTGAGCCTTTAAGAGATTTTAGAAGAGATCACCTCAGGACCCAAGACATCCCACTTGTATGGAATAAATAACTGGAAGTGGCTTGGGTGGGTCCACAAGTTGGGAGAAGTGGAGTCTCAGGGAATCTCCTGAGCTGAATGACCTGTGTTATCCAAGTTGATGGTGACTGCATCTTCAGGTGGGAAGTGGGGAGGGCTCAACAAAGGAACAATGGCTTCTGTTTGCACCTCTGTCCGTGTGCAAGCTGCCCTTCCAACCCTCACCTTGAAGCCTGATAGCTCAGTGCCTTCCCATATGTCCCTGGCACCCCTTAAGCAGCGCTGAAACTCAGAGAGAACAAATCTGTCAGTGAGTAAGGCCAGGCATGAGCCCTTTAAGAGAGCTCTCCGTTTCACTCAGTCACAACCTTCACTGGTTGTCACAGCCAGAGGCTGTTTGGACTTCTCTTCCCAGTACTGGAACCCTGGGCTGGGGAGCCCAGTGTGCAGCCAAGACCCCTCGCTCCTCAGGTGGGGAAGGGGGCTCTGCAGCCAAGATAGCCCTCCCAATTCTCAAACATCACACGCAGTTGTAGGACCACGGTGTTTGATGTCTCCACTCCTACCATTTTTAGGTAACCTATTATTTGAGGTGATCTAGCTTTAGGGATTTTGTTTAGCCAGACCTTGGACTCTGTAGTTTTGTTATAATTTTGGTATGGTCACTATAATTTTGGTGTGATATACAGCCTCTATCTTCTATGCCATCTTGAATCTCTAAGTTGAAATCATATAGAGAGCTTTTAAAAATTACCAAAATGCCCAACCTCCAGAATTCTGAGGTAACTGATTTGTGGCATGACCTTAACTTTGAGATTTTTTTAAGCCCCCCAGTGATAATAATGTAGAGCCAGGGTAAAAAAATCATGGATCTAGTCAGAAGGCCTGAGATCTACCATAGACTCCATCACTTACTAGCTTGGACTAGTAACTTAATCTCATATAGTTTTTTTTTAATCTTAAAAATGGAGAAAGTAATAGTACTATGTGTTTATTCTGAGAATTAAAAGATATAAGCCTTACAATGGGCCAGTATGTGGCATGTAGTAAGTGCTAAGAAAGTTATAATTACAAGCCACAATGCAAAATAAAAAGTATTTGGTAAATCAGATCCTAAAGCAATGGTTCTCAAACTTCAGCATATATCAGAATCCCCTGTAGGCTTCTTGAAACACAGAATGCCTCTCCCCACCCATTCTTCAGTTCTGGAGTGGGACAAATAATTTGCATTCGTAACAAATTCCAAGAGATGCTGATGCTGCTGGTTTGAGCATTACACTTTGGGAACCACCATTTGAGCTTTAGCAGTTTAAGGTTCCTCTTCAAAAGAGTATTGATACTTTAATATACTCCAAGTATATTATTATGGTAGAACATAAGATACTTTAGTTGACAGTGTGGAGATACTCTGGGGTAGAAGATATCCTTGTAGGAAGCTGACTATCACATTAATTTTAAGGTGAGTTTTCAAAAGCAGTGGACAGATCAGAGGTTTCTCTGAAGGTGATTTTTGTAGCAGGGTAGAGGCAGCCTTGGGATTTTTTCTTTCCAGCACTATTTTATGAGAACTGCCCTGTCCACGCCTCACATCCCCTCAAATTTGGAAAAGATACCATTAAAGTGGCACATATTTATAGAAAGATCAAATAAATGTGTAAACATATGTTAAGGCTTGTAAAATACATCAAAATGATTGGTTTCTGATTATTTCTCACTAAAAACTGTCAGATAAATGAAGATGTTTTCTAGTATGACTGGGGAGGTTATGACAATTAGACTGAAGCTGGCAAATGTGTTCCCTAGTCCTGACAGCTACTGAGGTAATCAAACTCTGAGCTCAAAAGGAAGGTTGGCAAAGTTTGTCTCTGATATACGCCTCCACCTTTCCTTTTAATGACTCTGCCAGGCACTCCCCTCACATTGCCCAACCTTGGCTTCCCAATTCTCTAACACTCTAGTTCTAGACAGAGGACATTATACATGTTAATTCTCACCCTACTCAAAATCTATTTTGATTTAATTTCTATTTCTCTAATGTCTGGCTAGAGCTAGGTACAGAAATTCACACTGAATGTGTAAATGTTTAATACTGCTAAAGATTTATTTCCAGGACTTTGCATAAAAGGAAGCAACTCAAAAGAATGTGTCAAATTGTGGAAAGCCAGATATCATGGCTGATGGCAGAGTTTTGTTTGTTTTGTTTTTAATATGTGATATGGTGTGTGTGAGGGACTTTGAACCATTTCTTATATCATACTCTCTCCATCTTTGGGAGCAGGTAAGATAATTCGCTTGTTAGGTGGTATTTGGGCAATAGGTGCCAATATTCTCTACAGCAGAGAAAGTGGGGAGACTAATAGAAGTTTAGCATCACAAGTGGTTGTGTTTGACCTTGTAGAGATCACACAATATCTTTGCCTCCAGATATTCATCTATAAAATGGTTAATAATATCCTGCCCCATTCCTCTCCTTAAGGTTGTGAAAATAAATCTTCCCTCACATGTGAAAGTATTCTGTAAATTCATAGGTGTTAGAGTAATTCAAGTTTTTTGAGTAATTGAATAATAATGATTTTGATAGTGAAAATAAGAAAAAAATTCTTTGCCATATGGATTCAGCATACTTACCATGCATGTCCTTCTCTAGGTCTCAATGTCCCCATCTGTTCTGTGAGGGGGTAGGAGGCCCAGACATTCATAGATAGCATGGCTTTCTGGGTATTCATAGGGAGAAAAGAAGCCTGAGGTAAAGCTGGCTCCCACTGCAGCTGTAGGTGACAGCCTCTTTATCCTTAGGTGAGAGCCTCCTCTCCTGTCCAGAAGGGATAGCCTGAGGGCCAGAGAAAAAGCAGTGACCTTTTGTAGGGGTTTGTACTCTGAAGGCCACCTGGAGAACCCTGAATTGCCTAGTGCTGCCCCATCCCAGTGAGCTGCTTTCAGTGGAAGATTTACAAGTTCTAAAGGCACTCCAGGACAGTTAAATGCTCATCCATACTGGCTCAGAGTTCTAGGCATTAAATATGAAATGATTGCCCGATCAATAGCAAATATCCCAAGGACTTGAAATGATCTAGGATCATTTCTCTTTGAATCATCCCACTGGGGAAAAGCAGCTAACTTATGGAAGAGACTTGCTCTGTTTGCCCTGGTTATCTGCAGTCCTCAACCTCTACCTCACAGTACTGAATTAAATAAGCAGATACTTCAAGTGGAGAAGGGTTAAAACACAGAAACTGTGTTCAACCCCAAAGTACTTAACAGCCTGCTATATTCAGAAAATAACCATATAAATGCTTAAGAGTCAATGTACAGGACATGACATTAAAGGTGTTTCCCATGCTCACTGTACCCTTCTGAGGGCTTCCTTATCCTTAAGTGACCATCCCACCCTGGGAGCATTTATAATGGGTTTTTCAATTGGCTACGAGATAGTCTAGTATAAGAATTTCACCCAGTAGGGGACTTAGTGAGATGATGACTGGTTGAGCCCATCACAACCTCTCTCAGATTTGGTGGTGAGGGAGGGAGAAAATAGAAAAAGACTGGTTATGGCAATAATGGGTGCTGACTGGAGCAGTAGAAACAGGTAGAGTTAAGTTGACAATGGTGATCATTACATCAGCACAATGCTGTTACATTAGAGGAAGGGGAAACAGATATCAGGTTCTGAGAGGAACTTTATTAGAGGTATTCATAATCCCTACCTCTTGTCAGACTTCTAGAGCTACTGTTGTATCCTGAATAGGTAGACTCCAGTTATCTGTGAGGCCTAGTTGTATGGTCAAATGGTGTCCTGACCTCTGTATTTCTCTACATATATTTCTAATAATCCTCTTTAGCAGATGTGATCTGAGCTCATCTGGGTTCATTGCAAATGGAAAGAACTTAAATGTTTTAGTGTGAATTTTAGCCCTGCTAGTCACTAATTTCTTCATCTGTAAAATATAAGTTGTGAGGATTAAAGGAGTCAATACATGCACAGTATTTAGAATAGTGTTTGGCATATAATGAGTGTTTAAAAAATGTTAACTATTGTTATCATTACTTTGGACAGCTAACAACCTTAGCTTCAGTTTTCTTATCTGTAAAATGATATTATATTCATCTCATGAGATTGTTGGGAGGACCAAATGAAGTAACAGATAAAATAGTACATAGCTATATACATGGTACTTCATATGTTATTGCCTTCATCTCTCAAAAATAAATCTTTAAGTATTTGGAATCATCAAACACTCATCTGGGCAGTATAGTGAAAACAAGTTTGGGCTTTGTGCCTAGTAAATGATAAATAAATAGTTATTTAATGTAATAAGTTACTACTTCAATGAGTGTTACCTTTTTGAGCCTCTTTCACACTACCTTCACACCCAGCCTCATAAGAATTGGGGTGGCTCAGATATGGTTCTATTTGGAGATTTATAGCAATAGGAAGGTTTTTCCATAGGTTCAAGAATAATGAATTTGCCTTTGGATTCAATTATCTTTCTTTCATAAACAGGCAATTCCACCTGGAGAATCTCAAAACAACATACAGAGGTGGCAAATCTCTATAGCTTTTAGTAACTGGGAATCTTCCTTTTCTTCTCATTACCTTTAAAAACATCCTTCATTGCACCTTTCATTTTTCTCCAGGTCTATAAGAAATAATTGGCATACATCATAGTATAAGTTTAAGGCATATAGCATGGTAGTTTGACTTACATATATTGTGAAATGATTATAACATTTGGTTCACTTACCATGCATCTTCTCATAGAAATACAATAAAAAAAAAAGAAAAAAAAAACAATTCCTGTAATGAGAACTCTTAGGATTTGCTATCAACAACTTTCCTGTATATCATACAGCAGTGATAGTTAGCTATAGTCATCATGTTGTACATTACATTCCTAGCACTTATTTATCCCATAACAGGAGGCTTGTACCATTTGACCACCTTCCTCTAATTCCCCCTTCTTCTGACCCTCTGCCCGTGGTAACCACATGTCTAATTTCTTTTTCTATGTTTTTCAATTCCATATACAAGTGATATTATACAATATGTTTTTCTCTCACTTATTTCACTTAGCATAATGCCTTCAAGGTCCATCAATGTTGCCACAGATGGTAGGATTTCATTGTTTTATTTTTATGGCTGATTAACATTCAATTTATATATGTTTAACACACACACAAACACACACCACTTTTATTCATTCATCTATCAATGGACACTTAGAATGTTTCTATATCTTGGCTATTATTAAAAATGGTTCTATGAGCATGGGATGCAGATACATTTTGAATTAGTGTTTTCCTTATGGATATAGTCCCAGAAGTGGAATTGCTAAATTACATGCTATTTCTATTTTTAACTTTTTGAGGACCCTCCATACTGTTTTCCACAGTGGCTGCACTATCTTACAACCTCATCAACAGTGCACAAGTGTTCCCTTCACATCCAAACCAGCATTTTTCTCTTTTTGATGATGGCCATTCTAACAGGCATGAGGTGATATCGCATTGTGGTTTTAAGTTGCATTTTCTTAATGACTAACGATGTTGGGCATCTTTTCATGTACCTGTTGGCCTATCATATAGCTTCTTTGGAAAAATGTCTATTGATGTCCTTTGCCCATTTTTAATTGGGTTGCTTTTTTTCTTTTTCTTTTTTTTTTTTTTTTTTGCTGTTGAGTTGTAAGAGTTCTTTATATATTTTGGATATTAACCCCCTATCAGACATATGATTTGCAATTTTTTCCCATTCTGTAGGTCTTTTTACTTGTTGATGACTTCTATTGCTATGCAAAGGCTTTTTAGGTTGATGCAGTCCTGGTTATTTTCAATTTTGTTGCTTGTGATTTAGGTGTCATATCTAAATACCATTACCAAGACCCACATCAAAGAGCTTTTTCCTGTTTTCTTCCATGAGTTTCATAGTTTCAAGTCTTATATTTAAGTTTTTAATCCATTTTTAGTTAATTTTTGTGATTGGTGTAAAATATAGGTCCAATTTAATTTTTACATGTGACGATACAATTTATCCCACCACCATTTATGGAAAAGACTGTCTTTTCTCCATTGAATATTCATGGCTCTCATGTCAAATATTAGTTAGCTGTGTAAGCTTGGGTTTATTTCTGAGGTCTCGATACTGTTCCATCCATTGGCCTATTTGTTTTTATGTCAGTACCATACTGTTTTGACGAATATAGCCTTACAGCATAGTTTGGAATCAGGAGCTGTGGTGCCTCCTGCTGTGTTCTTTCTCAGGATTTCTTTGGCCATT
Source organism: Eidolon dupreanum (assembly GCA_028627145.1). Lineage (NCBI taxonomy): Eukaryota > Metazoa > Chordata > Mammalia > Chiroptera > Pteropodidae > Eidolon > Eidolon dupreanum. Next base: position 41,396,711 of record CM053505.1, read on the forward strand.
TGAGATCTTTTGAGGATCTATATAAATTGTATGATTGGTCATTCTCAACTTCTCAAAGAAATGCCATCAGAACCTTGATAAGGATTGCACTGAATCTATAGCTGGCTTTTGATAGTACTGACATTTTGTTCTAAATTATTATTTTTTTATTATTTGGTGAAATTGGATAATGAAATCCGGTGACTTTCAGGTGTACAATTTAACAGTAATGTGCGTGTGTGTGTGTGTGTGTGTGTGTGTGTGTGTGTGTGTATTGCATTGTGTTCACCACCCATAGTTAGATTTCTGTCACCACATATTTGACCACTTTTACCCCATCTACCTCCATCCTCCCCCTCCCCTCACCCTCTGGTAACCACTAGTCTATTGTCCATGTCCATGAGTCTGTTTGTCCTGTTCGTTTGTTGCTTTTAGGTTTATATCCCACATATAAGTGATATGATGTGGTTTTAAACTTTTCTGTCTGGCTTATTTCACTTAGCATGATTATCTCAAGGACCACCCATGTGGTCGCAAATGGTAGTATTTCATCTCTTCTTATGGATAATATTCCATTGTATATATGTATCACAGCTTGTTTATCCAATCATCTATCGTAGGACACTTTGGTTGCTTCCATGTCCTGGCCACTGTGAATAAGGCTGCTATGAACATTGTTGTGCAAATATCTTTTTGGATATGAGTTTTCAAGACTTTAGGGTAAATACCCAGTAGAAAATTGCTGGATCATAAGGTAGATTGATTCTTAGTTTTCTGAGGAACCTCCTAAATGTTTTCCATGGTGACTATACCAATTTGCAGTCCCACCAGCAGTGTATGAGGGTTCCTTTTTCTCTGCATCCTCTCCAGCATTTGTTATTACTTGTCCTGTTGATAACAGCTATTCTAACAGGTGTGAGATGGTATCTCATTGTGATTTTGATTTATATTTCCTAATAACTAGCGATGATGAGCATCTTTTCATATGTTTGTTGGCCATTTGTATGTCTTCTTGGGAGAAGTATCTGTTCAGGTCCTCTGCTCATTTTTGAATTGTATTCTTTTTGTTGTTGAGTTGTACGAGTTCCTTGTATATTTTTAATATTAGGCCCTTATCAGAGGCGTTGATTGCAAATATATTTTCCCATTTGGATGGCTATCTCCTTACCTTGTTGATGTTTCTTCTACTGAGCAGAAATTTTTGTTTAATGTAATCCCATCCATTTATTTTTGCTTTTACTTCCCTTGCCTTTGAGATCAAATTCATAACATCCTCTTTAAGTCCAAGGTCCTTGAGTTTAATTCTTGTTTTCTTCTATGCATTTTATTGTTTCAGGTCTTATATTTAGGTCCTTAATCCATTTTGAGTTAATTTTGGTGTGTGGTGATAGACAATAGTCTAGTTTCAATCTATTGCAGGTGGCTTTCCAGTTTTCCCAGCACCATTTATTGAAGAGGCTTTCCTTTGCTATTGTATGTTTTTCACTTTGTTTTGGAAAATTATTTGCCCATATAAACATGGGTTTATTTTGGAATCTGGATTCTGTTTCACTGGTCTGCGTGTCTGTTTTGATGCCAATACCATGTCGATTTGATTACTGTCACTTTGTAGTATAATTTGAAGTCAGGCAGAGTGATGCCTCCAGCCTCGTTCTTTTTTCTCAGTATGGCTTTGGCAATTCGGGGTCTTCTGCACTTTCATACAAATCTGATGTTTTATCTATTTCTTTAAAAAATGCCAATGGGATTTTGATGGGGATTGCATTAAATCTGTATAATGCTTTAGGTAATATGGTCATTTTAACTATGTTGATTCTTCCAATCCAAGAACACATAATATCTTTCCATTTCTTCTATCTTCTTTGATTACTTTTAATAGGGTCTTATATTTTTCATCATATAGGTCCTTCACATTTTGTTAAATTTATTCCTAGGTATTTTATTCTTTTTGCTACAATTGAAATACAAATTATTTTTCCACTTCTTTGACAATTCATTATTAGAGTATAGGAATGCTTCTTTTACTTAGTCCACCATCCTCCTTATCTGGATCCCTGCTTTATAGTCTTAATAATGCTTTTTTTTCCCTTATATTCATTCATCATCACTACACTCAGTCTCAGTCCCTGTCAGTGTTAGTGACAGTTTTGGTAGCATTTGCTCAGATTCCCCTGGGGCTCCAAGGTGTTCGGTCCTGAGGTTTGGCGGGGAGGTGCCCTCTGGGTTGGAGGATGGTGGCTGTTGCTCAGCCTTTCCTTTTACAACCACGGCTGGTAATAATCAATGGCTTCTCTGCTGTCCCCACTTCTCTGTTTTCTGCCCTGATGCCAGGGTACTGTAGGCAGCTGCATGGAGCTCGCAGATCTCCCAGGCAGGGTTGTTCAGGGAACCCTCCACTCCTCCCCTCCTCCTGCAGGGAGGCTCTGGTTGTGAGAGACAGCTTGTTTCTCCCAGTCCACTGCCCAACTCCCAGGGTTCTGACCTATGGTAGATCTTATGCGCAGATCCCACACTCAGATGTGTTGGTGTGCAATTTCGGTGTTTTTGCTGAGTTTTAGATGTTCGGCTTATTGTTATTTCAAGGGGAGAGATTTGGGGACATCTCTCCATCATGTTTCTGATGTCACTTCTGTTTTCTAAAATGTTTAATGTTTTTCCTCCCAATGATTTTATGTCATTTTCATAAAACAAAAGGTAAACATGTGAAGTTCTGACATGATCAAGTTTAAGATTTCCAAAAAAGGGATTTCATTGGAATGTGGGACCTAACTTTGTTTTAATGACCAAAAGACATTAAATGAAGACTTTTCCCCTTTTCATTAGTAAATTGAGAATGAACATAAAATTTAAAAAAAAGTAATTTATTTTTTTAGGCATACATTTTCCTTTAACATTTTATTTGAACTTTTCTAACTGAAGGTTGGAAGGCCTTTAACTATCTGGCAGACAAAACTCATGAGTTAGTGGTTAATATATAAGCTACTTATTAAGTACCACAGGTACATTAATCATTTAATTGTAGCAAGGAACATTCAAGAACTTTGCACCTGCTACTACAGCAGGGAAGTAGTTTATTTCCAAAATATCAGTTGGCTGGATATATTATTTTTACAATTTCAGTCTAATGATTTTTACTAATATATTTTTTTTCTTGGGATCATTTTTCAGTGTGGAAAATGTAAAGCTTGAGTATGAATACAGCTTACCTCTTAAGAAATTAATTCCATTTTGATAACCCAGACTGAGGAAAAAAGAACCAATCTGTGCCTAGAAACACTCTGCTAACACCTGTTTTCCGGGGGATGAACTACCTCTAGTCAAGAATTTTAGTAACTTTCACCATGTATCACAGCAAGGAAATCACAAAATTATAGACTGGGGATAAAATGTGGATGAGGTATAACAAGACAAATCTTGTAATTCCAGTTAGAATCCAGGTGTGATACAGTGCCTTGAGCACTGGATTTGAAGTAAGACACATCTGTAATAAAATCCTAGCTCTACTTTATGGTAGCTGTATAAATCTTGGCAATTTACTTAGATAGCCAGCCAATTTTCTATTCTCTAAAAATTGAGATAACAATAATCTATCTGCTCACAGTATTTTTTTGAGGATTAAATAAACTACAATATGTCAAAGTACCCAGAACCATTCCTAACACATAGCAGATGCTAAACAAGTATGGCGAATCTAAATTTCTTTGGTCTCCTTTCCTGTAAAATGGGTGGTGGGGTGAACTACATATTCTCTAGGTCTCCTGAGACAAAATATTCTAAGACCCATTACATCTTAATACAGCATTTGGAATTCTTTTGGGGGAATGATATAAAACATAGAGGGAGTGTACTGTACTACAGCAACTCACTTCAGTTCGCGCAACCAATACACAACAGGTCCTTGAATAATGTTTTGTTCAACATCGTTTCAGCATAATTTTTGATGAGATGCCATAGAAATTTAACTCATTTTTATATCAATTAGGCTATGGTAAAATGGTTTTGTTATCTGTCATTTCATTTAAAGTGGCAGAACCTATTGATGCATTTAAATGAGCACCTACTGTAATGTGAAAGATTTGTAGAAAAGAAATCTAAGGCCAGTATGGGCTAAGAGAAATATCCAAGTTAGAAGTGAGTATAGGAGCTAGGCCAGAAACCCATATCAATCACTGTATATTGGATCCAGGGCTTTTCTCCACTACAGTCTACACTAGAGCCAATTTAAGACTTTATCTTGGAGCTGTTATCTATTAACCTCAGAAAATTCATAGATAATTAGGCTGTTTGACTTCAGCATCCTATCAATTATTTTATTTTATTTATAGATAACCAGTACCCTTAGATTCTCTTCACATAGTCCACCTAGAGGTTCTGTTCCCATAACTTTCTAAACTATAATGTAAACTTACCTCTTATCGGAATTTATCTGTTCTATCTCCTGTGCCTGTTTCCTCTCTGTAGCAATGATTGGAAATAAATTAAACAGATAAAATAATCCAGCCAATAATGTTACTTAAGATGGTTTGAAGGTAGAAGATTTTAGACATGGAAGCATAGGAGCAGGGGTATAATTTTTCTCAGAAGTACTTCTTAACAACTCTTTAAATAATAGACACGTTGTCTATAGGGTTGAAGGTACAGTAAAATGTTTGAGTATTTGCTCTTATATATTCTATCAAATGATATAGTCACATACTTAGAAAAATATTAGATTCAGGAGAAAATTAGATTGATAAGGAACTAAAGTTGAAAGTAAATGAAAAGGCACTATGATGTCTACTTTTCAAGGTAGTATAGTCTGGCATGTGTTACTTTTCAATTATCAAATCACTTATCAAACTAGAAATGTGATTTATACTAACAAGGTACAGGTTGTGGAGCTCTTGATCTAAGAACTGAAAAAAATTACTACATTTATAAGATAGTAAAAAAAGTAAAACTTGGTGTCTATCAAAGAACAATATTTTAAAAGTCAAATCTGATATGGCTGTTAAACAAAACTATGAGCAGTTATGTTGCAATCAGAATAGTTTATATTTCTAGATTTAAGTAAGTCGTACTCACAATTTAAATATTTTTAGTGAATTCAAAGGAACAAAAGCTACAATTTCCACCAATGGAAAATAAAAAAAAATTATTTCATAGATATTTTAGTGTGTAATAATCTTTTCTATAGCTCCCCAAGACGTTCCAATATAAACAAACTTACCCTTTAAGTAGAAAGGACAAAGCATCAATTATAAACAAAATGGAAGATTACCACATTTATTTATATCATACAGTCAAGTACCAAAAAAATTAAACAGGTTTAACCTAAATCTAGCAAAAGAGTAATTTCTCATTTCATTAACCAGTGAAAATAATCATTTATACATGCTCTCATTTTCAGTAGGAAATACATATGAATGGGGAATATTTAGCAAAAAAAGAGTCTCCATAATTGCACTCTGAATGCCTTTGCAACAGAAAAATTTGTAAACAGATCTGCTCTTCAATAGAACTTAATGAAATACTAAAATTACTTTATGGATCAATCATGTAGTAAGTAATAAAAAAAAAAACACCTTACTTAACCTAGATTAATAGTATACATGCTAAAATGTAACTTGGTCACTTTCTGCATTTCAGACTGTTATATCAGAAAATGACAGGCGCACATTAATTAGTTCATTTTAGTTGGATAAAAGAGTATTTCTAGAGAGATGGAAATTAGTACAGTTGGCCATCAAATGCTTTTCCCCAAGAATCCTGGCCTTGCAGAGTCTAATCTTCTTTATGATCTTGGGACTTTTCTGTGCCCCCTCCCCCTATATTGTACACCTAACTTCCACTGGACTGGAAGTTATTTGCATTGCTAGAAAAAAAACATTTTATTCTAACATTTACTTCTACTTCATTTCTTCCAGTTATTAAAGAGTTTTGTTTAAGGTACAAGGACGAACACATTTAACCATGGCTTATGGTAGTTGTAACTTGAGTTAGTTCAATTTTGTTTTGTTAATTTTTGTTGGTTGGTTTAAAAATGTAGTCCAAGATTCTCAATAGCAAAGCAATCAACATTCCTATGGAAAATGTAAATGATATTAAGTCCATATAAGTTAAATTTTTAAAATACAGTGTAACAAGTGTAGAGTAAAAATAGGAGAATCATTAAAAATGTGTTTCAGTTTCATTTGAAAGTATAAAAGGTTAAATTTCTCTGAGTCTTAATAGTGATATTTAGCAAAGAAAAATTTTTTAAATGGGTAAACCTTAATTTCCTTAATGTAGATTTCTTCTAGTTACACAGGAAAAATATTAATCAACAACTATTTTAAATATAAGGAATTTAAATAGTCATTAGATTACTAGGTAAAAATTCCAATCATAATCTAAATTTAAAAGCTGATGAACACAGATTAAAAGTTACCTGCATTTCTGTCTGCTTGAACAGGAAAACAAAACATAAAACAAAAAACAGCATTGTCAACTATATGACACCAAATGGGGTGTTTCTGGCTATGTAAATAAATATGTTTTCCCTGCTTTAATTTTTAGGCTTCGTATGTGAATGCAGACAGAGATTTAAAACTACTTTGAATTAAAAAGAAACCAAAACCTTTATTCTATACTTTATTCTGTATAAAGTACTTTATTTCCGTAGTATTTTGGGGCTAGATTTTGATGTAAATTTTGAGGAAGACGTTTCATATACAACAAGCTAAGACATTGACAAATAAAAATGTTCCTCACACTTTTCAACATAATATACAAAACTGTAAAACCTGTAAAGATGGAAACTCTCTGGAATTTCTTAAAGTATCAAAAAGTACAGCATGGCAAAAGAAAGCATATATAAATAATGTTTAAGCATTCTGTAATATATGGTGTTCTCAGTGTAACTGGAGTGCAACTTTCTATGCATAGACACAAAATATTTCAGAAGCAGGTGAAGTAAACAAAAGCACCAGTTCTTTAAATTACACTTGATCACGTAGATGAGCAAGTCTCTGTGATAGTTCATTACAGAGAGAAAGCAAATTTTAAGTCACAAGGCTGTGACAAATATAAATCACTAATATTTTAAATAAACTTTTGTCTCAAAAATTTACACAAAAACCAAAATTAAGAATTCATTTTTTTAAACATTTCAGAATAAATGGAGAACTTAATAGAGCAGAAGCTATGAAGGGGAGCAAATTCAATCTCTAAATGAAATGTGCATGCAAACAGAAAATGTCCATCATTGAGGAGTTAAAGGCTAACCACATTTTGCTAATTTATGATGTCATATTAATAAAACTCTCTATAAAAGAAAAAATTATGAATATACTCATTTATATATTCAAGTTCATACCAAACAAGATAAAATCCAACTTCTACCTGTTCCGTGGAAGCAACACTTATGCCAACAGATCCTGTCTGACCCTGTGGTAGTTCCATATTGAGATCGAGGCTACAATTTAAAAATAATTAGCATAAATGGATATCAATATAGGCATTTTCTTCCTGATGTAATTATAAGCAATAAAATAGGCTTATTGCAAATTTGAATATTCCACCTAGCATTTTATCTTAATTTAAATAACAAAACTGGTTAAATTTTATAAATGTAAATTAGCACTTAAACATCTTTTGAATGTCTACCTTAGGAAAAATGAATTTACTACTTTTAAAGCATTTTTGAGCCCTAATGGTGACCCACGTATATGATAAGGTTAAGATAGAAAAACTAGTAAAAGACAGGAAAATGATCTGTTTGTCTGAACAAAAGATCAAAATAAAAGTCATCCAATGTTTTCAATTTACTGGAGGTTACTATGTGACTCCTGCTGTAAAGGAAAATTAATATGCCAAATAAATATAACAGGCTAGATAAATGCAGCCTCAAGATATATATCATACATTTCAGCTAACTTCGAATTCAATGTGTTTAGCTCCTCAGCTACCCTTAGTAGGAACAATTACTTATACCCACTCATACTACTGAGGTTTAGAAAAGTATACTTGCCCAAGATCACCCTAGTGATGGATAAGATTTAAACCCAGGTTTGTCTTGCCTCCAAATCCTGTGATTTTTATTTCCATTATAATTACTCCTTTAGAATATAAAGTGGCCTTTCTGCCTGTCTCTAGACCAGTGTATGCCAACTTCAGTTTGAAACACTACAGGTAATACAGTAACTTTAACAGTTAATAGGAGAGTCTACAGACAGATTGTTATTTTAAAAGTAAAGTATGATATACTGAAATTTTGAGGGAATTACAAACTCAAACAGAATTCAGATACTTAAACATCTTTAAGAACAGGCATCATCAGTATTCTGACATCTGTGATTCTACCTGTTTCTACTGCTCCAGTCCCCACCCTTTATTGACATAACTAACCTCTCTAGATTTTGGTCCCCAACTCCTCCATGGGCCCAGGAACATTTGGCAGTATCTGGATGCATTTTTGACTGTTGTGACTGGGTAGGGATGCTACCTGACATTCAAGTGCAATAAAAGGCTACAATATTCAGTAATTTGTGGATACAGAGCTACACTTACTGTCTTTTTAGCCAGAGTTTTCATTCCTGCTTATTGGTAGACTTTTTTTCTATGAGACCCATCTCCAATTATATAGTCAAAAAAGAATTAGAGTAGACCTTCCCTTTCAGCTCTTCTAAGAGAGAAAATAGTATTTATAGTTTTGTTGGTATGTAAATTTCTTTCAATAAGAAACACCTATGAAGAAACATCAATTTTCAGAGTATATCTTAATAAAAAGATATCAAGGTCATTATCAGTTGGATAAATACTTATTAAATGTATTCATAGGTTTCTTATTCTTCTTGATGTAATTGTAAATGGGGCTGTTTTATTAATCTTTCCTTCTGATACTTTGTTATTAATGTATAGAAACAGATATTTGTATATTAATTTTGTATCCTGAAACTTTACTGAATCTTGTGGGTAGAGGCCAGGGATGTTGCTAAACATCCAACAATGCATAAGACAGCCCCCCAAAATAGCTAACCCAAAATGTCAGTAGTGTTGAGGCTGAGAAATCCTATGCTAAATCTTATTACAAAGTTGTCTACTGAACTTGATTTCCACCGAGGGTCGGCAAGGTTAAAATGTGGCAATGTTCATATATTACAAGACCTCCTTTGCTGTATTTTCAAGCCAATCTTATTTAGTCTTACCTAGCAGCAGAAACAAGTCTTTAGCCTCATATTACCAAGATGGGGTCTTCTGACATGCAATGCCTTGGTCTCTTTTATAATATTTAATAAAAATCACCTTTCTTACTATCTTCTCTGTTAATATGTGGGCTATGTCAGGATACTAACAAAGCAAAACAGTACACAACCTAACCACCAGTCCTGTTCTCAAATATTTATTAAAAAATTTATTAATCTGGATTTTCATTCACTAATGACACATTAGTGATCTAAACAGCTGATAAATTTAACTGTTTATTCTAATCAGGGCACTGAAATAATATTCATCAACTCTATTTTCCAGGTGTCTTCAAATCTCTTTCCAGGAGAAAATAATAAAATACATGAAACCTATTTCAACCTATTACTCTACCTTTGATAAAAAAAAGTATAAAACTTTAGTATCACCCAGTTTTAATCTTTATCTTTGAAAAACTTGTATTTTTATTCTTTACCTGTAATGGTCTCTTAAACTAAATAATATACTAGTGAATACTGATATAACATGACTTCCGTAGCACAAATATTATCATGGTCAAGTTATCTCCCTCAAATATGAGGGCCTGAAATAAACAGCCCATTAACAGATACCCTGTTTCTAATAGTAGTACCTCGAAGGGTGTCATTTATTTACTTTTTTAAAAAATATATTACCAGCTGCAATGATGCAACACTGCCTTCTTTTTGACATTTTGCATATATCGCTCAGTTTGCAGGACTCAAATTGGGCTTAAGACTTAATGACCTGATTATGTAGAATTCTTTTGGATTATACTTTTTATAAAAAAGTATCCAAACATTTGATATATATTGACATGGAAGGTATTGAGAAATGTTTAAACACTCCTACCTCTCTTGATTACCTTCCTCCATTTCTTATCACACACTAAATGAATGTTATCTCCAGAGATTTTTAAGTAAATTCTAGAATGATCTTAACCAAGTCACATTTTTATAAGCATGGTAAAGAGCTGGATGACTATTTCAAAGACCCGTCCAACACTAAATTCCAGAGTGAAAAACCTAACTCTGACCATTGGTGGTAAAGACAAAGATTTCTATTCACATTACATAATTTTAGGACCTCCAGATATTAAATCAAGATTATCCAAAACACCTGAGTAACTTCTTACCCAGACTCATCTGCCATTTCTTGAAGCAGCATATCCACTTGGTTCTAGAATAAGAATATGAAAATTTGTATTTTAACAATAATTTCTTTTTGGGTGGTTTCTCTTTCTGATTTTGCTTTAAAAGGGGAGGGGGACTGGCCTACAATTTTTAAAAGAAAACTTAAAAAAATATTTGACTTTGGGTGGTGATTACACAATGCAATATACAGATAAAGTATTATTGAACTGTACACTTGAAACCTATATAATTTTATTAACCAATGTCGCCTCGATAAATTTAATTTAAAAAATAAATATGATGTAAAACAATATACTGTTTACCACCAGAGGGAGTTGAATTATTTCAGAAGAGATTTCTGAATAATGTTAAATGATAAAGACTTTTTAAACTTAAAATTATGGAATTATGTGAAAAATATTAGCGATACTCACATATAATTTGAACCTCGGTAATACAGCTCTTTAACAGAGTGAACCAATACATAAAGCTCTTTTCTAACCCACTTTGCTTGTATTTAAAGTGCAATAAATTTAAATTTAGATTAATAATTGTTCTTTCTGCTAGCTGATACAAATTTGATATTAAGAATTACTCTAAAAATATCTAGAGATGAATTAAATATAAGTATATTGAGATATTTACTACAGTACAGGAGTTCTCAGGAAATAAAGTCTGAATAACTTAAAAAACTCATTTTTAACTTAGTGGTTAAAAATAGTTTGGACATACAAGTGGGAGTTCTAAGATGTAGTCCCAGCTCTACCATTAACAAGGTTTATGGTTTTAAGCAACTCACTAGCCTTGCTATTGGGCTTTAGTTTCTCTTGTTCTCTTTAATTCACTTTTAAAACATTTCCAAAGTGCAGAAAAAGTTCAGAAAATAATAGATTGAATGCTTATGTGTATTTACATTTGTGTTGTGCTTATTTTATAGCTAAAATAGCATTATTTGTTTTTAAAACTTACTTAAATAGTATTATACTATGTATACTATTCTGCAACTTGCTTTTCTTATTCAACCTTGTAAGATGTAATGATATTGAGAGCTAGAGATTTAGTTCATTCACATTTGTTTCTCTATAATACTATAGAAACACTCAATTTTATTTATCCATGAATTTCTAGACATTTAGACATTTCCCCTAATTTCTCCCAATTATAGACAATGGTTCAGTGACCATTCTATGTATAAGTATCTTTGTACACACATAGGGGTTTCTTTGTGTATAGATTTGGAAGTAGAAGTACTAGATTACAAGTTACATCCATTTTCACATACTCTGATTTATTCAACAAATACTGAGGGCATACTTCATTCTGGATATTGTTTTAAGTGCTAGGAATGCATCTATGAATAAAAATGATAAAAATCCCTGCCTTCCTTAAGCTTACATTCTAGTGTGTGCACGTAAAAGGTGGGGAGGGCAAATAAAATTTTTAAAAAATTATATGGTATATTAGAAGGTGATAAGTACTATGGAGAAAAATAAAGCAGGGATATAGGGAACATAGGGAATGATGGGTGTGTTATTGATGTACTTTTAAAGTTGGATGGTCAAGAAGACCTCATTGAGAAAATGACATCTGGACAAAGAACTGAAGGAGATGAGAAGTAGGCAATGAGGATTATCTGCTAGATGGAGGGAAGAACATTCAAGCAAAGGAAACTGCAAGAGGAGCAGTTTTGAAGCAGAACTGTACTTGGTGCGTTTGAGAAAAAATGAGGCCACATGTCAGAATGGAGTCCTGAACAGTAATAGGAGGTAAGGTCAGAGAAGCAGAGATAGGCAGATTTCATAAGGCATTACAAGGCCTTTGGAAAGACTTTGGCTTTTACTTTGAGGAAGATGTGGAGCCACTGGAGGGTACTGAGCAGAAGAGTGACATGATCTGACTTATATAACAGGATCACTCTGGCTGCTATATTAAGAACAGACTGTTGATATTACCAAATTGGTTTTCCAAAGGAGATATGCCAATTTAAATTTTAACTACTCATTAGCAGGGTATAAGAATGTGGGCTACTAAGTGTGTTCAACCAGACCTCTCTCCAGATCTGTTTTAAGTTTTGATAGTTTTTATGAAGAACGTTCTGTATATATTTGAATGCCTCCAGCACCTAGCACAATACCTGAAAAAGGAGAAGGCATGGACCAAATGTTGAGTGAATGACTCTCAAGATTTCTCAGAGATAAAAGGCATTTAGATATCAGATTCAACTCCCACATTTTGCAGCTAAGGACACTGAGGCCCAGGGCAGTAAATATCTTAAGGTCCCAAAGATAATTAGTGGTAGAGTAGGGATTAGAAATCCAAGTGTCCTAACTTTAGTCATTTTTCCAATTCATTTGTGTTTCCTAAACTTGACTGATGACAAAATCACCTGAGGAATCACTTAAAGTGTGCGAATAACAATCTGAAACTCTAAAACAGTGCTTCTCAAACTCAATGCATAAAAACACCTGGGAATCTTATTAAAATAAGTCTGATTCTGTATGTCTGTGGATGGGGTCTAAATTTCTGCATTCCTAATGAACTTCCAGATGATACAGATGTACTTAATTCTTAAACCACATTTTGGGGATCAAGGCTCTGGAGAAGGTAGAATGGTAATGGCTAAATACATGCTCACTATAAGACATAAATGTAAATTCTTTCTTATTAACTATAAAACATGAATATAAGCTTGTTCTTTTATTTACCTATTTCTGAAAAGAGTTATCTGCAGTAAAATACTGATGGATGGTTGTTGATTTCTTCCTAACACATTTTGTAAATTATATTTTTTCCATATTAGCATCCAAAGTAGTGGTAACAAGGTCTTTGCTCATTTGATTAACCATATGATAGATACTGGAAATTTTCTATCTGAAGATTTAAATTTCACAAAACTGTTTCTAGCTCATGTCAAATGCAAACTAGTTTCATATTTTAATTTTCTCTGTAGCACATCTCTAAGTCGTAGGTTTAGAAAAACATCCTAGTTTTCTGAAAAATAATTGACCTTGTGATTTACTATTTGCTCTCCCATAACTTGTGCATAAATAACACACCTAAGGAGTAGGGAGGAAGCAGAAAAATATTTGCAATAAGATGAATTAGCTGAGGCTCAGGATAATACCAAATACCCATTGGCTTCACTGAGCCTCTAGTGCAATGCCTTCATCAATAAGGACCATTGGCAGCAAGGTAGAATCAAGTTCTAAACACTCTTAAGACATGTGACCTAGTTTATTTCTTAGCACTTCAAAAATAGATAAGCAATGTCATCTCCAATATGTTCTCAGGAATCCAGGGGAAGAGCATAACTTCTTACTTGCATTCTGGGGACATGCCATGATTACTTCACATTCTAGAAGTGATTCACAAAGCCATTATATTTTGAAGTCAGGAATTTTAACAAGTTATTCTTACTTGTGGTGTTGTTAAGGTTGTAGTGCTACTCATTGTGTCTTCCATTTGTTGTGTTTGAACATCCAGTGTTTCAAATTGGTGTTCAAATTTGTCCATCAGGGCAGAAATCTGTAAAAAGAAATAAGGTCATAAGAAAAACTTACACTGAAAAGATACCATCTGAAGATCAAATAATTTTTTGTTTTACCTTTTCAAGGTTCATACTCCTCAATGTAGCATCCATAGACTTAACTACAACTGCCATGGACTTGGTTACCTATTGGAAGTACAAAAAAAAAAAAGACTGAATATTCTGTAAGTAATCTCAAAATGTACATAGTCTCTTAAATATATTTCTTACAGAGCAATTTATGAAATGTGTCTATTCTCTTCTTAAGAGTGAAAATACAGTATGTATTTCTTGTCTAGGCACTGACCATCTTTTATCTTTGACTCTTCACTGCAAGAAAACTAACAGACCTTATTTTAAAAGCCACTGCCAAAATCATTTTCCTCACTAAGCATTTTGACTATGTTTCTCTTGTCCGTAAAGGCCTTTACCAGCACCTTATAGCACTGTGCAATGAATTTAAATTTATGACAACTCCTAATACTCTCATTAAACTTAAATCAAGAGTTCCTACTATTTATAAATGTTAAGCCTTACCTTGCCCATTGTTATGGCAGTTTGAACTCTGGCTGCCACAGCATCAACCGTAGCACTCATTCTCAAGAAATTAATTGCTTGGTTCATTTTCAGCATGTATTCTTGCAACTTCTGTATTGCCTTTCTGAGTAGCCTGTTTTAAACAAAGCAAAAGTAAACAGTGATGAAGACAAAGAGCAAAAGTAAATATTGACAAAAAAGGGAGCAAAAGTAAAAATATTTTAAAAAGAGGAAATCAACCCCAAATTAATCTGTTTTAATAATATATAAGAACACAATGCAATATATATACACACACATACACATACACGTGTGTGTGTGTGCGCGCGCACTCGCACGCCTTACTGTTAAATTGTACACCTGAAACTTACTGGCTTTTGCTAACCAATGTCACCATAATAAAAATTGAAAAAAATTTTAAAAATAATAATATGAGCTTTTACAATTAGTTTTTAAGGCAATAAAAGAATTTATAGTTCTTTGATTTTTAAATTATGATTAAAAATATATGTTCATTAATATTTTAAGAAATTATAAGGTTTAAAACATTTTCTATAATCACATCGCTAAGCCACTACCACTGTTAATGTTTTAGTGTGCAGTATTCCAAGTACATAAACCTATTTATGACAATATAAATTAACCACAAAAGTAAATGTATAAAGCATACTGTTTTCTCTCTTACCTAATATTTAAAAAAATATTTTCAGTCAAATATATAACTACATCATCATTTCTAAAGGCTGTGTAGTAAGAATGTGCCATCAACCAGGGTTTTCCTGTGTGTGGAACACTACTGATAGCATATAAAAAATGATATTGGATGTTACAGACATAAGTATCTTCGTTTTAATTATGCACTTATTTAAATGAATATTTGAAATAGATGTAATTAACAGATCCATGCTTTTCTTGCTATAATAGCTTTGGTCAAGGTTAAAGTTAACAGTCAATTTAAAGGAAAATATTAAATAGTTCAGATCATCCTCTAAAACAGCAAAACCAAGAAGGTACAGAAGTGACTGAAATTTGAGAAAGCGGCTTAAGATCCCTGACTGCTGGGTATTTAGTTTGTTTCCAATTCTTCAATAATATAAACAGCAATGTGATAAATATACTAGGACATGCAACCTCATGCACTTCCTAAGTTTTTTTTTCCTAGTTAACATCAACAGCCACACACAGTTACCATTTTTTTTCTTGTGATGAGCACTTTTAAGATCTACACTCTTAGCAACTTTCAAATATACAATATAGTATTAACTATAGTCACCATGATGTATATTACATCCCCAGGACTTATTTATTTTATAACCAGAAGTTTGTACCTTTTGACCACCTTCACCCATTTCACTTCTCCCACCTGGACAACCACTAATCTGTTTTTATGTTTTGTTTTGTTTTTTAAGATGCCACACAAGTGAGATCATATAGTATTTATTTGCCTTTCTCTGTTTGACTTCTATCACATAGCATAATGACCTCAAGGACTATCTTCACACCACAAATGGCAGGATTTCCTTTTTTATAGCTTTTTTTATTGTTTATTTTGTTTTGTATCCTTTTAGTGTAATACGTCACAGCCATAAGTACAACTCTATGCTGAGTCCTGTGAATCTTCTTAACAAATACACAAACCACAATATACATTAATGCTATGCACTATTTAGATATAAAACTTTAGAAAAATTATTATGAGCCAAAACGTTAAATATTATTCTTAATGTAGGCTTTATACTTCTCAGTAAAAGTAGTCCTAGCTACAAACCAAAGGATAGTTTTCAGATGCAGGTAACAGAATAGTTATACACTATGTGAGCCATACTTGAACATATAAATAGTAATGAATATAAAAGAGTCATTATTAACTGTGTCATATAATAAATTATTTATTTAAATAGATATTTGTTTTAGAATGCTAAAGCCAGTAATATTTCTTCAATGTAAAAAAAAACTAAAACAAATATTCTTCCATGATTAACTGTCCTCATCTCATGAGTCTTAAAAAAGGTAAAAATATTAAAAACAGCTTACCTTTTTAATCTTGGCCTTTTCAGCTTTTTCTTCTTTATTGCATTGCTTGGCATTCCTATTAAGTTCTTTTGCTGCAAACTTCAAGTTAAATAGGTGTTCTGTAAATATATGTTAAGGCTATTCAAATAAGTCATTTCCCAACCTAACTATATGCAAACAAGAAGTTAAATTTATAAAAGTTATGAGATAAAATTATGCTATTTAAGCTAACTATTTGCAAAGTATTTGAAGAAGCAGAACAATTTTTATCTTCCACATTTGTTTTCTATTTTTAAAACTTCATTAAATTAACAACAAGAAAGATATTTATTAATTATGAAGGGAAAATGGTAACTTTATAGTAGAGAAACCTGGCAAATACAACTTTACCTAGGATAACATCACCAGTAGTTAAGACATTTCAACATCATTTACCTTCTAAAATAATGAACTGAGAAGGGTACAGCATCATCTCTATGGTGTTGTTCCAAAAATCATAACGTCAATCTACTCAAGAGAAAACATCAAACAATCCTGAACAGAGAGACACCCTATGATATAACGGACCAGTATATTCTTCAAGTGTCAAGTTCATGAAAAGAAAGACAGATGAACTAGCAGAGTGGTGAAAACTAAGGTGACAGGCTGACTAAATGAAATGTGGGATATTGCACTAGAACCTAGAACAGAAAAAGGGTATTAGTGGAAAAAGTGGTGAAATCCGAGTAAGATTTATAGTTTAGTTAATAATATTGTAGTGATGTTAATTTCCTTTTCTTGATAATTACACTATGGTTTTGTAAGATGTTAACACTAAATGAAGCTTGGTAAATAGTTCTAGACTTAAAGAAAATTGCAAAAGAAAAGTTATTTTATACCCTTTACCAAGCTTCTAGAGGTTCTTATGCTGAGTGAAATAAGTCAGACAGAGAAAAAGAAATGCCATATTTCACTTATATACAGAATCTAATGAACAAAAAGAACAAACTAATCGAAAACAGACTAACAAATATAGAGGACAATCTGGCGATAGCCAGAGGGGAGGGGAGTGGAGGGCTTGAAGAATGCAGTGAAGGGTTATAGTAGTAGTATACTTATTCAAATAAGTAGATAGATGGTCACCAGGATGGGGAGCACAGCACAGGGAATGCAGTCAGCATTAATGTATCGCTAGGTATTGAGCCAGAGAGGAGAAAGAGTAATCGGGGGGATAATTTCGTAAACTATATAAATGTCTAACCATTGTACTGTATACTTGAAACTAATAATAAATTTTTTTAATTTTTTAAAAATGGGCAAAGGAAAAATTTTTTTAAATAAAAAATAATAATGAGAAGAAAAGTTCCTGTTCAGTAAGACTCCAATTTGCAATTTCATAAACTTTTCATTTTCATGACACAACAAAAATATATGAAGTATATGCACATGAATATGACAAAGCAATGTGGATTATTTAAAAACCAACTTGTTTTTTGCTATTATAAATGACTAGTTAGAGAGATTCTATGGGTTTTCTGCCTTTTAGAAAATAGTAAAATCTTTTTTTAAGCTTGATTCTGTATTTCTTCAGGACATCTATGAAAAAAACATTTTTTTTGGAAAGGTACACATACAGCATTTAGTTTAAAAAGCTAACTTTTAGATTGATTATATCACTATCAGAAAACAACAACTGTTTGATAATTTTATTTACCAAAGCTAAATCATAAATTAAGCTATCCTATTCATCTCTCAATGGCAACATGGATCTAATTTAACACCTTATTTACAGATAATAAGAGAGATGACTTTGCTACCCTGAGTATTTTTCATCAATGACAGATATAACTAGAATTTTTCAGAAAACAAGTATATGTGTATAAATTTCTGAGTAATTTTAATGTAAAATATATGTTACATTTATAAGTAAGATTTATCAATTTTAGCTAGATGACTAAGAAATATAAATACAGTTTTTCAACATAAGCACTACTTATATTTTGGGCCAGATCATACTTTGTTGCAGGACTGTCCTGTGAATTCTAGTAAGTTTATCAGCATCCCTGATTTTTATCCACTAGATGACACCTGCCTCCTCTCCTACCTGTTAGAAAAACAAAAATGTCTTCAGACATTGTCAAATATCACCTGGGTAAGGGGGGCAAAATTGAACCTGGTTGAGAATCTGAATCACTAATATAGATGGAAATAAAGAAAAATATAATGAATTTTTCATTTCCCCAATCATCTCCCAAATAGAATCAGTCTCTGTAAAGTCACTATAGTTAAAAGCTGAATTAAGTAGCCAATTATTTTAGATGAATCCTGTAGTTAATATTCTTTGTTGTTTTCAGCTTCCCTTAAACCTGAAAGTTACTATAAACTGCAAATATCAAGGGCTGACAGCTGAATTACTTAATATTAATCATTAAGATTGATCATGGTATAAAACATTGACCAAAAAAATAGGAGATCCATTACAAAAGTTTACTTAACACCAGAAAGATTTTTTTCCCTTCGTTCTAAAAAGACATGAACCACTTCCATAAATATAGAAGGCTAGATATTCAGAAAAACACCTGGAAATACTGAATAAACTACAACGAATGTCCTGTTAAGTGCACAGTTTAGCATGCAAAAAAGGAAGGAAAATCCTCAGGGTACAGAACCAAAGAGGAAGAAAATATCAGTAGTAGGTAAGCACTGAAGCCTCTGAAGCTGAAGACCCCTACTGGGCCCACACAAGATGAGGTGATGGAATTGAACTTTCTGAACAAAGCTAGAACCCTTGAAGACTCCAACATTAACACAGGGTGGGAGAGAAAACAGTCTTATGAGCTGGCAAAAGAGATGACAAGGTTAACTGTTATTATGGGCATTGGTTCATAGCTGGGGGTATAGCAAAGAAGATAAAAGAAAATTAGATAAGCTGGGGAGAAAATTAGTAAACTGAATATAGATATGAACTGAGAGTAGAGTGAAAAAAAATAAGGTTAATACAGAAGAGAAGAAACTAGAATAAAAAACTCTAATATTAGAAATCTCAGGAAGACATAATAAAGACAATGTGTGAAAAGTTATATTCAAAGAGATAATGCCAGAGTGTCTTCCATAACTGATAAGAGGAAAAAATCTTTAGATTTACAAAACCCCTCAAAAAAATTCCAAGCAAGATGAATAAAAATAAATCCACACTTAAATACATCATAGTAAACCTAAGAATACTAAAGACTAAAATAACTTTAAAAGAACCATAACGAACATTGAAATTACTTATAAAAATCAGACTGAGCTGAATTTTCAAACAAGATGCTTAAGTAACTTCCAAGAGATATACAGTAGATTCATATTATTCAGAATAGTTATGTTTCATGAAGTCACTGTAAACAGTGAATTAGTGAGTACAATCATTGCTCGTAGGGGAAATACAGGGTTAGATTCCTGTGAGTCTCTTGATTGTCAACATACACCTGGTTTATGCATATTTGTTTTAACACACCTTATATAATATATATTGTTGGTTCATTAACACTGAATTCATGGCCAACATCAGCATAGCTCATGCCTAAAAGAAGCTTTTCTAGCACACATATATTCTCCATGAGTCATATCACAGCCTTATACTTAGAACACTACACAGTACTTCAACACTACATAAGGATCAGTGAAATCACAAAAAATGTGGCATGAAATAGAAAGTAAAAAATATACTTGTTCATAGTAAGAGAGCTAAAATAAGAAGGCATAGCCTTGCATTGTTTGGCCTCAGATGCAAATATGTACATCTGGCCACTCAAAGTTTTCATTGCCTGAGCATGTCCACAAATGACCCTGAATGCACAGTGAGGACTAATTTTCAGGTTACAGATAGATTTTATTAACTGGACAAATTTGTAAATACAAAATGCACAAATAATGATGACTAATGAGGACCAACTGCACTTTACAAAAAATAGAATTAGGTCTGACATAATGAAAGGCTTAGTAAGCACACACTGAAACACAGAAGTAAATCCAGAGAAATACTGACTATAATCTCAGTGTCTAATTTGCGAGATAAAAAAGGCATAACAATGTTGTTATTCCTAGACAATGTTGCTATTCCTAGACAATAACAACATTGTTATTGTTGGTGATGGGGTGACTGAAATTAAGTGGTTAAAAATCATTATATTATTTAGGAAAAAACGTTTCTGATTATTCAGACACTGAATTAACTGTACATGTTAAAATATGAAGGGCATTGCTAAGAAAATAGCATGTAACTTCCAAAACAGAAAAGGGAAAAATGGAGTGAACCACTTAATTAATCCAAAAGAAGGTAGCAAAAGAGAAGTGAGTTACAGAGAAAATAGGATAAGCAGAAATCATAAAATAAAGATAGAAATACCCCCCAAATGTCAAGTTGGATTAAAAACTGAAATAAATTAAAACTATTAGATTTAAACGGGATTTTAAAACATCAAGACAGAAAGTATAGATGTAAAAAGACAGAAAAAATTAGACAAACACTAACCTAAAAAAAAAAAAAATGTAGCTTTATTAGTATCAATCAAAACAGATACCTAAAGCAGTATAAGGAATTTTAGGTGGGAGGAACTATAAAATGATAAAAAGTAAATTTACAAGTTGATTAATTTTAATTTTCCATGTACTCCTACACAGCCTCAAGGTGTCTTTGTATATACACATGTAAAACTGACAAAGAAAAAATTATCCAGCTTGGGAGATTTTAATAAAACTCTCAGTAACTGACAAAACTCAGTAAGAATAGAGAAGTTATAAAAGACTCTATTAAGAAGCTTAATACATATAAAAATTATAGTGAATCCTGTACCCAGTAATTTGAAAATACATAGTTTTCAAGCATGAGACATAAAAACTGATCATGCATTAGGCCATGAAGCAAATCTGAAATAATCTGAGATGTACCTACTGTCTAACCACAACTCAACGATGAATTAATTAATATGGGAATTCTCTCCACAATTTTTCTGTAAGAATCTAAAACTTTTCTAAGATAAAAACTTTTTAAAATATATATTTAGAAATTGAAAAAAACATATCTACATATGGATTAAAAAATTAAAATGAACAAAAAATAGAATTGAACAACAATGAAATGAGTGCAATGTGGTTTGTGGGATGTAGAACTAATGCCATAATCAGATGAAATTTTCTAGTCTTAAAAATTCACATTAGAAAGGAAGGTAGGCTAAAAATTAACACAATAAACATTCATCTCACAAAGTCAGGAAAAATACAGAATAACTTCAAAAGAAGCATAAAGAAGGGGTAAAAATCCCAAAGATTTAATAAAAAGGATCAAAAAGGCCAAAGTTTAGTTCTCTGTAAAGACTAAACACATTAGCATCCCTTTGTAGAAATTGATCAAGAAAAAAGAGAAGTTATAAGCAAACAGTACAGGAATGAAAAAGGAGAAATAACTGCATATATAATAAAAATATTTTAAAATAATAAAATATGAACATAATGCCAATAAATTGAAAGTCAGACAAAATGGACAATACTAGAATGATATTAAAGAAAAACAAAATTTTAAATTACTGATTCAACGTTAAAGTATTTTAACATATAAATTAGTCAACCTACGACAGACACAGGCCTACATGGTTTTACTAGTATATCACATCAATCATTTGAGAAAAAACAATTCCTATCTTTTACAAACTCTTCTAAGAAACAGAAAAAAGGAACACTTCTTAACTTTGACACCCAAATCAAAACTGGATACTCTATGTGAATGGACAATTACAGACCCGATTCACTTATGAACATAGATACAAAAATACTAAACAAAATATAAATAATCAAATTAGGATGTCAGAAGCATGGCAGCGTGAGGTGTCCCCTGGATCTCTTCTCTTGAAATTACAACAAATTGAACAGCTACAATCCAATAGAAAACACCCAGCCGAACACACCAACACATCTGAGAGGTCTGCGCATCAGAGCAACTAAAGGTAGGTGAATCGGGCGAGCAAGGGAAGAGGAAAGGGACAGAAGCAGGGACTGGTGCTGCGGACTCAGCAGGGAGGTCCCTGTGGGACTGGGAGAGAGAGGGTGAATTAAGTGGGTGTGCACTCTTTGTAGTCCTGAGCATTCCTGCTTGAGTGATCAGCTATGCGGAACTATAGGGCAGAACCCAGTGATCTGGGCAGAGATGGAATACAGAGGGGTGACAGCTATATTGCCAGGCAGAAAGCTGAGTCACAGAGCTTGGCCACCTACCCCCAACTTCCTAGAGCCTGCCTTC
The DNA here is from genome assembly GCA_028627145.1 of Eidolon dupreanum. NCBI lineage: Eukaryota > Metazoa > Chordata > Mammalia > Chiroptera > Pteropodidae > Eidolon > Eidolon dupreanum. The sequence goes on from CM053505.1 coordinate 41,419,338, forward strand.
CCAAATCTCCCAAGGGAAACTACATCAGCAAGTAGAGTACCCCACAAACTGTAGAGAAGCACACTGCTACTGATCTCAGTGACTTGGCCTCAGATACAGAGGCCAGGCAGCCGAACCTTGGCAGCCAGCATTACGGGAAGGAGAACAACAGCCACACCAGTGGCCTCACCTAACCCACTGCACCTCCACCCATCCAGGCTAACTTGGAGGTGGCACTAGGGCAACACAACACTATATATCTGACTGCTGGGGCAGCTCCAGGAATTCAGAGGCTCTTCAGAAAACTGGATACCCAACACCCATCACATTCTCTCACAGGGATGGAGCCCTGGGACCGAGGTGAGCTGGTTACAGAAGAGACATACACCTCCTCAGAGAATAAAGACATACACCTACCACACAGAGAGGTCAGGGAGGCCTGGGCAGTGCAGAAGGCTTGTGCATCATGTAGTAAAATACAAAATAAAAACCTCTTCTTGTCAACCAGCTAAAGAGAGATCACTCTAAATAATTATAATTTTTAAAAAGAGTACATTCCCATAAATACCTAAGCACAGAAAAAAAATCCATCAAATACCATGAACCAAGATGGCAAAGCAACTCAGAAAGAAAATGAAAAATAAAAAAAAATAAACTTAAAGTTATAGAAATATGTGATTCCAATGAGAGAGAACTCGAAATTGCAATTATGAAAAAACTCAACAAGATGTAAGAAAATTCTGATCGACAGTTCAAAGAACTTAAGAAACAAAATCAATGAACAACAGAAATACTTTACCAAAGAGATTGAAATGCTAAAAAAAAAAAAAAAAAACAAATAGAAATTCTGGAGATGAAGAATGAAAGAACAAGCTTAGGAAACAGAGCTGACCAGATGGAGAAAAGAATTAGTGATGCTGAAGACAGAAATCTGGAAATGACACAGAAAGTAGAGAGATTTGAGTGTTAAAAAAAATGAAAGAACTCTATAAGAACTATCTGATACCATAAGAAATAGCAATATAAGAAAACAGGTATACCAGAAGAGAGGGAGAAGGGAACAGAGAATCTATTCAAACAAATACTCGAATGTATGGAAAGAACTGGATCCTCGAATACAAGAAGCAAACAGAACACCTAATTATCTCAATCCAAAAAGGCCTTCTCCAAGAGAGAAGATGTAAGAAAATTCTGATCGACAGTTCAAAGAACTTAAGAAACAAAATCAATGAACAACAGAAATACTTTACCAAAGAGATTGAAATGCTAAAAAAAGAAAAACAAATAGAAATTCTGGAGATGAAGAATGAAAGAACAAGCTTAGGAAACATTATATTAAAACTGTCAAAAAATTAATGACAAAGAAAGAATTCCCAAGGCAGCCAGGGAAAAGACAATGGTAACTTATAAAGAAAAACCAATCAAACTATCTTCGGACTTCTGAGCATAAGCCTTACAAGCAAGAAAGAAGCAGAGCCAAATATTAAAACTATTAAAAGAGAAAAATTACCAGCCAAGAATAACATATCCAGAAAAGTTCTCCTTTAGCTATGAAGGAGAAATAAAAATCTTTTCAGAAACACAAAAGCTGAGGGAATTTCCCACTACAAAGGCTGTATTACAGGAAAACCAAATGGGGTCATTCCACTTGAAACAAAAGGACTAATGAGTAGGATGATTAATAGACAGAAAGAAAGTGCAAACCTTTTTATGAATAGGGTATTATAAACTTAAATGTTATATAATGGTTAAAGGAAATAAAAACATTTTAAAAAGAGAAGATAACAGGTACTCTAACTCAGATATGAACTCACAGCATAAACAGGGATAATTTGAGACAACAAAAACAGAAAAGGGTAGGGGGTAAAAGTCTGAATCTGCAAAGAAAAATTGAGAAAACAAACTACTGTATATATAAAACTTTTTTACATAGAATTAATGGTAACCACACACACACACACACACACAAATCCAGAATTACGAACTATAACCTAAAAAGGGGGGAACAGAGGGATAAATCATAGTTTCACAAAACGAAATTAACAGAGAAACACAAGGGAAAAGAAACAATGGAACACCGAGCTACCAGAAAACAAAAGATAAAAATAGCTATAGGAAAATATCATATTTCAATAATCATCCTAAATGTAAATGGACTGAACTCTCCAATAAAAAGCCATAGAGTAGCAGATTGGATCAAAAAACAAAACCCGACCATACATATGTGGCCTTCAAGAGACACATCTCAGCTCCAAGGACAAATATAGACTCAAAGTACAAGGGAAGAAAATGATATTCCAAGCAAATGGCATTCAGAGCAAAGCAGGTATAACCATACATATACCTGATGAAACAGACTTCATTATAAAAAAGTTAATGACAAAGAAGGACATTTCAAAATGATAAAAGGGATAATACATCAAGAAGATATAACCCTTATCAATATATATACTCTCAATCAGGGAACACCAAAATATATAAAGCAACTACGAACATAACTAAAGGCAGAAATTGACAAAAACACAATTATAGTAAGGGAACTAAATACCCCACTGTCAGCTATTGATACATCATACAAACAGAAAATCAATAAGGAAATATAAACAATAATGATACATCATACAAATTAGACATAATAGACATTTACAGAGCATTTCATGCCAAAACACCAGATTATACATTCTTTTCTAGTGCACGTAGAACATTCTCAAGTGTATACCATAAGTTGGGACACTTAACTAGCCTCAACAAATTTTGGAAGGCTGAAATCATACCAAGCACATTCTACAATCACAATTCTTTGAAATTGGAGATCAACTGCAAAAACAAAGTTGGGAAAACCACAAATATGTGGAGATTAAACAACATGCTACTGAAGAACACTGGGTCAAAGAAGGAGAGATCAAGAGCTACATAAAAACAAATGAGCATGAAAATATAACATATTACCAGTTTTGCTGTAACCCAAAAGTTTTAATAAGAGGAAAGTTCACATTATTTCAGGACTTTCTCAAAAAAAAAAAAAAAAAAAAAAAAAAAAAAAAACCAAGAAATCCCAAATAAATAAATTACATGTTAACTAGAAACAGAAAAATGAAGCCCAAAGTCAGAAGGAAATAAAAATTTGATAATTAAATGAAATTGACAACAAATGACAACAGAGAAAATAAGGCATCTGGCTACCAAAACCTGGTAAAGATAACACAAAAAAAAGAAAACTACAGACCAATATCTCTCATGAACACAGATGCAAAATTCCTACATAAGACACTAGAGAACTGAATACAGCAACATATTAAAAAGATTATACGCCATGATCCAGTGCGCTTCATCCCAAGGGCACAGGGACAATTCAATATACACAAATCGATTAATGTGATACACCACATAGACAAATGAAAAAACTAAAAAATATATGATCATATCAATAGATGTAGAAAAAACCTCTGACAAGATATAACATTCATTTATGATCAAAACACTTAACAAAACTGGTATAGGAGGAAAGTACCTAAATATAATAAAGGCCATATATGACAAGCCTTTAGCCAACAATACACTTAAAAGTGAAAAAGTAAAAACTTTTCCTCTAAGATCGGGAACAAGACAAGGCTGTCCACTGTCGCCGCTGTTATTCAATATAAAAATGGAGGTCCTAGTGAGTGCAATTAGACAAGAGAAAGATATAAAAGACATCTAAATAGAAAATGAAGAACTCAAACTGTCACTATTTGTGGATAACATAATTTTCTATATAGAAAACCCTAAAGATTCCATAAGAACACTACTAGAAACAATCAACAAATATAGTAAAGTTTCAGAATACAAAATCAATGTTCAAAAACCATAGCATTCCTATACTCTAATAATAAAGTGTCAGAAAAAGTATAAAAAATAATTCCTTTTGCAACTGCAACAGAAAGAATAAAATACCTAGGAATAAACTTAATGAAACATGTGAAGGACCTATTAAATGAAAACTATAAGACACTAATTTTTTTTTTTAAATTAAAGATACAAAAAAAATGGAAAGATATTCCATGTTCTTGGATTGGAAGAATCATCGTAGTTAAAATGACCTCATTATCTAAAGCATTATACAGATTTAATGCAACGTCCTTCAAAATCCCATCAGGATTTTTTAAAAAAATAGAACAAAAAATCATCAGATTTGTATGGAAGCACAAAAGACCCTGAATTGCCAAAGCCATCCTGAGTAAAAAGAACGAGGCCGGAGGCATCACTCTGCCCAACTTCACATTATACTACAAAGCGACAGTAATCAAAATGGCATGGTATTGGCAGCAAAACAGACACACAGACCAGTGGAACAGAATAGAAAGTCCAGAAGTAAACCCGTATTTATATGAGCAAACAATTTTCAACAAAAGAGCCAAAAATATATAGTGGAGAAAGGAAAGCTTCTTCAATAAATAGTACTGGGAAAACTGGAAAGCAACCTACAAAAGAATGAACCTAGACTGCTGTCTATCACCACAAACCAAATTAACTCAAAATTGATAAAGGACTTGAATGTAAGACCTGAAACAATAAAATGCATAGTAGAAAACAGGAACTAAACTCATGGACCTTGGACTTAAAGAGGATTTTATGAATTTGACCTCAAAGGCAAGGGAAGTGAAAATAAAAATAAATGAATGGGACTACATCAAACGCTTCTGAACAGCAAAACAAACCATCAACAACGTAAAGAGAAAACCATCTGAATGGGAAAATATATTTGCAAGCAATGCCTCCGATAAGGGCCTAATATCCACAATATACAAAGAACTCATAAAACTCAACAACAACAACAACAACAACAACAACAACAACAAACAATCCAACCAAAAAATGGGCAGAGGACCTGAACAGACACTTGTCCCAAGAAGACATACAAATGTCCAACAAACATATGAAAAGATGCTCAAGATCTCTAGCTATTAGGGAAATGCAAATCAATACCACAATGAGATACCATCTCACACCTGTCAGAATAGCTATATCAACAGGACAGGTAATAACAAATGCTGGAGAGCATGTGGAGAAAAAGGAACCCTCATACACTGCTGACAGGACTACAAATTGGTACAACCACTGTGGAAAACAGTATGGAGGTTTGTTAAAAGACTAAGAATTGATCTACCATATTATCTAGCAATCTCTCTACTGGGTATTTACCCCAAAGACTTGAAAACATACATTCAAAAAGATTTGCACACCAATGTTCACAGCAGCATTATTTACGGTGGCCAGGACATAAAGGCAACCAAAGTGTCCTATAACAGATGACTGATTAAGAAGCTGTGGTACATATATGCAACAGAATATTACTCAGCCATAAGAAGAGATGAAATATTGCCATTTCCAACAACATAGATGGATCTTGAGATAATCATGCTAAGCAAAATAAGTCAGATATAAAAAGTTGAAAACCACATGATGTCATTTATATGTGGGATATAAACCTAAAAGCAACAAATGAACAGGACAAACAGACACGGATGATAGACTAGTGGTTAGCAGAGTGTAAGGGAGGGGGACAAGTGAGGATGTAAATGGTGTAAAAGGGGTCAAATATGTGGTGTCATAAAGAAATCTAACTATGGGCGGTCAATATACAATGTAATATATATATATATATATATATATATATATATATATATATATATATATATATATATATATACATGCCTTACTATTGAATTGTACACCTAAAACTTACTGGAATTTTTTAACCAGTCATCAGAATAGAAATAAAATGATAAATAAAAAATAAAATAAAATAAAGTAAAATAAAATAAAATAAATAAGGCAACAAGGAGCTGGTTCTTTGAAAAGACTGATATAATTAACAAACCATTGGTTAGACTCACTAAGGAAGAAAGTTAAAAGGCACATATAAAGAGGTATTTTTCTCTTTCCCAGCACCTCAGAGCATGTGGTATTCCTATGCTCTGGGACTTGGGTCCCTTTTGGTTCAGGGTCAGAATGCAGAGGACAAGACAATTTCTGATGGCTTACAATGTGCTTGCTGGAGGTCTCGGAGACACTCAGATTGGAGCTGGGAGCCCCTGAAGAGAACTGGAACCACCCTACCAAGACAGGAAAGTTTCACACTTCTTCTAGATTAGATCTCTCACAAACAGACGGGAGCCAAAAACAAGTGAAGGGAATTGAAGATGAACCCAATATTTAAAAGTCCCTGTCTGTTACCTCGCTTCACTTCTTCATACATGGTTGTTGTACCAGGTACATCATAAAGAAGCATGACTGTTTCTAGAAATGCAAAAACAGGTGGCAGTATTTTAAAACATGTCAGAATTCTAAAGAATATTTAGTGATGCTTCAAAAATCATTGAACCTACAAGGTCTGGATCCTTGATACTTGGCCCAGAAGTAGACTTGATAACTTACGAAAATGCTGGACATGTAATGCTGAGTCAACAAGAACAGAACTGTGAAGATTAGACCCAGTAGAATTTTTTTTGCAAAGAGAAGATGCCTGATAAGAGTGGGTAGTTTTAAGAGAGAAAAAAATGGCGTAGATGATAGAGGCTCTGAATATTCATCTTCTGGTAACGAAATCAAAGTTGTGACAGAAACAAGGAGCAAATAGAAAAAAAACCCACCTGGGAACTAGATGAACAAGCTATACAACTAGAGAGAGAAAGAAGAAATCACCCTGCAATAGGAGGTAGGATAGGGCAAGGACGTGAGGCTGCTCAGTCTGGAGCAGCTGAGTGGAAGAGGCCATAGCAGCAGCAGCCAGGAGATCCAGACGCCTCTTAAAGGGGCCATGTCCGTGAGAAGACTTTCGCAGTGATGGATCAACTCGCTCGATGCACCAGCACTGGGTCAGCTGGGAAGGGGGCCCCAGGGACTTACAGTGGGACACTGAGATGTCAAGTGAGGGCCAGAAGTGAGATTTGTTCTATACAGAAGTGCCTCTGTATCCACTGTTCCTCTGTTGAGCCTGCCCCCCTCCCAGTGTACTGACTCAGAGCTGCCATGAGACATCATCAAACTGGATAAAAGAGGTGGCTCCACCCAGAGAACTCCGTGAAACTCTGCCTCCTCCAACTCACAGCCCCACCCAAGCCACATCCAAGTGTGTCCTTGCTTAGTCAGGTGTCCACACATGGGATCAAGAATCGCTATTCTAGTATTCATCTAAATTAAGTATGTGCTACCTTATATTGCTATTTATCCCCACCCATGTGTGTCCTGGCTCAGTTACATCGAAAGTTACTCAGAATTGGGAAGGGGTTTTATAACCCTCTGTATTGACAGCCTGGGTGCATTGCTCAGCCAATAGTAGAGACTCAATTATCGAGTAGAGACTCAATAATTAATTCTTAGCAGAGGTCATTTACCCATTTTGTGTCCACCAAATGCTGTGTGCTGTACAAGGAAATGAGGATTCAGAGATTAAATAAGGACCCCGTCTGCAAATAAGTAAACATATAATTGCAATAGTAAAAATTAAAAAAGGCTAAAATAAAGGGGGAAAGAGATGGGAAAAGGAGCACAGAGTAGGAACTGGTGGGAACTGATGTTCTCAGATTTCTAGGTTTGTTTGGGATTGTGGATTAGGAGATTTAAATAATGACATAGAAAGCTTCCTAAAAACGAAGCGTGTATGAGCTAAGTACAACAAAAATAACAAAATGCCAGAAGAGGGGTAAAAACAGAGAAGCAAAAGAAAAATAAAAAGAGTATGGATTAGGGGAGTAGTGATTATTTCTTTTGTTTCATTCCTATACTTAATCAAACACTACTCCTGAAACATATTGCTATTGATTCTATACTTGTAAAACACCTATAGAACATGTTACAACCAATAAATTTGATCTAATCTGCCATGATAAATTGTGTTTTAACTGTCCAAAGACAGAAGTCACAATTACCATGCTAATTCAATTATGTTCACCCATTTAATCTTCTTATATACTATAACAATGAGATTTTTTGCATTACATATAGTTGACAAATGTTATTTGTTTCAGTTCAATTTATTTATTTATGGAAGACAGATCTGAGTCTGTACATCATTTTCCTCCTGTATATGCTATGGAAAAGTTCTGGATTCTACAAAATGGAACCAAGAGAAGTAATCACTGCCAGATGATGTAAGTCAAGTTAAACCTCCTCACTTCCTCTGATAAAGGGTAGTTAACAGTTCATTTTTGTTACATATTAAACTATTGATTACAATACCATTAATTTTACTTATAGTCAGATATACACGTTTCAGTGAAATAAAATTAGTAACTAATTATCTTGTTATTGGAAATCACATAGGGTAGGCTTAGGTTGAGCAAAATTAACTTGCCTTATTAGAGTAGAACACAAAAGCAATTTTAGAGCTATTACCTCAAATCTTTCCAAAAGTTCTGGGAAAAGGTAAGACATATATTCTCTATTCCTTAATACTTAAAAGCATGTTCAAAGCTTTACAATTTAGTATGCCCCTCCATTTTATTTTATCTTCAGAAGAGCTTTGTAAGGTTGGCGGGTCAGTACGTCTGCAGATGAGTAAACCTTGCATGACAGAGGCTATATGTCTTGTACTTACTCATGTTTCTTAAGAGGAAGAACTGGGATTAGAAACTGATCTTCTGACTCACAGTTCAGTGGCTCTTCCTTTATGCCACTGCTTATAAAAGCATCAGCTAACACAACTACACTTCCATAAATTATATACTTTAAATTGCAGTGATAGCTGAGCCTTTTAGTAATCTACTCTGTACATAAAATGACCTATTTCTATACCTCCTCAAGGGTTCACATTTTATTCTTGTTTCATCTTGGACAGTTCAGCATAGTATATGCTATCAATATTCCCAGTATGGTTTATATAATTTAATCCTCTAAGTCTATGTTTCAGACTTACGAACTAATGAAGGCAAAAAAGGCTTCAACATGAATGACCAAATACTATTACTTATATTTTGTCATTTTGCCAAGTTTCATTCAATGGCAAGGTAACAAGCTACTCTTATTTTCTATAATGCCAACTCCTAAAAAAAAAGGAATTACAGTGATACAGAAAAACTTGTGATGGTATTTCAGTTGTGAAAAGCAGTTTAATCCTTCAATTTAGGGCTTCACACAGCTTGGTTCCTAACCCCAACTTCATCGCTTAAGTAGGAACACAGATGCAACTGATTAATTTTTATAGCTTTAGAGAACGATATGAGCTTCCTCATTTGCTAAATCAAATCATTAACACGCGAGCACTTAACTTTGGAGGGCTGGTATTAAGCACTTTATCTTATCAGTCACCTCCATGCAGACAGTTGTTCCACAAAAACTATTTGCCCTCATATTACACCGAAAACCTGTAACTTCGCGACAAACCTCTGGCAAACTCCTGCCGCCTGTTTCCACACCATCGTCCCTGGATTTCTAAGTGGATAACTTCACTGAAGGGCAGGTGACTGCAGCCCTCAACGAAGGGAGGGTTCGCACTCGAGAATCTTCAAACCTGTCCCGCGCGACTCCTCCTCTTACCAAAGCTGTCCCAAGCTTCCAGGATGGCGGCGACTGCCAGAAAACAATAAAAACAGAAAAAGCTGCTGGCTCTTACCAATCAGAGTTCAATGCCCTCACCCCTCCACAACTAAACCTAAAAGGTCACCACCACCGGGCTCCTCCCATGGCCCCAGCCCCTCTCCCCTTTTCCCTAAGCTCTAGCAAGTTTTTCAGATGGGAAAGGATACTCTCCATATTTGACATGGTACCACAACTTTTCCCAAGAGGCGACAGCCCGTGGCAGCAACGCGGATTTGACGGGAGGACGCTCTGACTCCCGTCTTAGTCCCAAACTTGCGGCTGGCTGGGCTTCTAGGTTTGGGAGTCCACTTCCTGTTTTTGCGTTAGGCTTGCCGGGAGGCGGGGCCGTCTGCGCCGGGGGGCGGAGCTGGGGCAACGCCAAAATGGCTGCCGCCTGAGGAGGCGGTTAGGGTGGGCTGTGGTGGCTGGAGGCCGTTGAGGGACTAGAGGGCAAGAGGTTACGCCCCTCCCCCCTGCGTTCCTCGCGTGCACCCTAGTCTAACCCAGCGCTCAACGGTTTTCGTCACCCAGCCAAGCTTCTAGTATTTTCCGTTGTCGAACTCAGCTCTTCTTAACCTTCCGCCACACCTCTTTCCTCAGATTTCATACTAGCCTTGGCCCCCTCACTTCTGTTCTCAGAGCTTAAATTTTACGGATGAAGGAAAAAAAGGTATAGGGCTTTTAAAGTACTCTTTTAAAGTACTCCTATGAAATAAAAACCTAAGGAGTAAGCGGGGTTGGTAGTTTTGAATTGTGAGTTTCAGTTGAAGTTTTAAAAAGGGTCCTGATCCTTAAACTTTTAAGTAAGAAGGGAAGGATGAAAAAAGGAAGCCCTAGTTTAAGAGGCAGTTTCTGTGAAATATATATTCGTAATAAATTGATTATTAGTTTCTATAACAGATGGTGTGCAATACGAAAATTACTATGAATCTCTCTAAGCCATAATGGGAGGGGAGGTTAATCAAGATACTAGTGGTTGGCATTTTATATGAGACTTATTAAAATAACCAAAGGTAATTTATAAGACACCATCTCTAGATTTCTGGGAAGGAATGTCTCTGGCATTAGTGTCACTGCATTTCAATTCAAAACTGGAAAATTCCAAGGAAGAGCTAAGAGATATTACTTTGAGGAAAAATAGAATAATTATCCTCTTATTGAGGAATTTTACAAGTTTGGCTTTAATTTTTTTCTCTTCAAAATTTCAATTTGTGGAGAAAATGAGTATATAATTGAGCTCTTTATCTTTAGAATTGTTTGCTATTGACCTAAAATGGTTCTAAAAGCTGTTTTACTCTTGTGTTGATAATTGCTGGGCTTCGGACAAACTGTTACTTAAGTATAAACCTTTGATGCTGGAAAAACAAACCTTTTGAACAGAGGGTTAAATCTGGAAACCACTTCCACAGACAAAAATGTATAAAGATCTCTCCCTCTCTCTCTCTCTCTCTCTCTCTCTCTCTCTCTCTCTCTCTCTCTCTCTGTATTTGCAATGTAAATTATATTTTATATTTCGATAGAGACAGGCAAAACTTGGTAGATTTCACTGTTCCATCACTTTCCATGCTAACCAATTGTATTTCACTGTTTGAGAATATTTTTTTTTTGTAGAAAGGTAAAAAATATTTCTTAGTTTTCCCCTACGTGATTAATATGTATTAACGCACCTTTCAGTAAATCCATGTGTAGACCAGAACAATCCACTAAAGCTTAAGCATTTCCAGGTTTTATGTAAAGAATTTTTATATGTAGGTAACCTATAAGAATAAGCCTTTTAAAAAAGTGTTTCTAAAGTGTTTTTGCATATTATAGAATTTCTTAAGAGAAGGTTCCTTGAGAACAGATTTTTAGTAAAATTAAGATCTGAAGATATTTGTTCAGTTAGGAAATTTGTTACTGATGTCCATCTTAAGTAAAAAAATATATAGCCTGTATCATTGATTTACTAACCGCTGAAAAGATTACGAAGTTGTTTTTATTTTTATGAGTTCTGAATTAAGTTTTATTACAAAAATTGCCCTTTTAATTAGTTATCTTTAATTTCTTAAAGTTAGATTTAGATTTTTTAAAATCTTAGGTACAATAATAGAACTATTTAAAGTATATGTATATTCAGTTCTAACTGAGGCTGTTGAAAGAAGGAATCGAAATCTGTTAAAATCAGGAACTTGTTTTATTACAGAAAAAGTATAGAAAAGGAAGACATCGAACATGAATTGTTTTTGCTAAATCCTGAATACCTATAAAACGACATTTGCAAAGCCAGAATACAAAATAAAAACAATACAGAAATCACCTGTGACTTATCATCCAATTTAAGAAAATTACCGTTCCCTTTATATTCTTGTGTACCCCTTTTCCAATCATATTCCTTTCCTTCCCTCCTTAGAGGAAACTGTCTTGAATTTATAATTTCCCTGTTTTTCTTTGTAGTTTTACCATAGTATTTACCAATGCATCCGTAAACATTGTTATTTAGTGTTGCATGTTTTTAACTTTTTGTAAATGAAATCGTATTGCTTTTTCTTCTTTGACTTCTGTAACTCATCGTAATGTTCTTTATTTATGTTACTGTGTAATTATAGTTCATTAATTTTCACTGTTATAATGGAGTATTCCATTATATGAATATATCCTAATTTATTCATCCATTCTCTTGATGGATATTTGGATTGCTTCCCGGTTAATATAGCCTCTGAGAATATATTAGTATTATTATTAACACATATTCTAATTAAACACTTAAGATCAATAACTTTAGTCTCCTAAACATGTTAGGATGAAATCTGGAAATACTTGTCATAGCGATGATTAAGGTTAATCTTTTAAAACAGGTGTAATCTTTAAAAATATAATTTCAGTCTCAACCTAGGCACAATTATTTATTCATCGTTTATTGTATGTATTCACATTTTATTGTTTTGGGTTATCTTGGATCTTAGCTTTGTTTCTTTCACTCTACCAGATTTAGTAATAACTGCCACCCCATTTAAATAGGCAACTCCTTTCTTTTGTCACCCTTATAACAGGGCTATGATGATAAAGATGATAGTTATAGTACCTCCTAAATTGTTCTTTTGGAACTTAGTTAACTCTAAACATGAAGGTCTAACTGAAGCAACATCAGTTGCATACTGATAAGCTCAGGTATCGTATATTTCACCTATGGATACTTAAAAAGGTGTATTTTAAAATATCTGAATTTTCACTGGTATAATTGAGATGTAAAGAACTAACACACTATGTTAGGAGCTATTGAATATGTTAATGTTTGACATGAATGAAGTTAATGAGGTAAATTATAATGATTCCTCCAGGAAATTGGTTTACATTTATGTAATCATTCTTAGTTCTCTATTTTACAATCCACTGTGTTACACATAGCAAATTTTGCTTTTTTAAGCTTAAAAATGTTTATAAAACAATTGCAGTTGAAATCTAAATTACTTAATTTTTTTATTTTAATTCTGTTTGTTTTGTGGCAACACACAACTTTTGTTACTTTTAAACAAATAGTGTCAAGATGATTAAAAAATTAAATAATACATACAGTTAAACTTCCATTGAAGTAGGGGAGTACAGCAGAAATGCAAATGGTGTAGTATTTTATAGTATTTTTCAAATTTCGGTGTCTTTGTTAAAAATACAGGCGGCTGGCCTTGCCTCTGTAGATTCTGATAGAATAAGTTTGGAGTCGAGCCCAGAAGTCATATTTTGCCTCTGTTTGGATAATGGAAGTGACCATTCTAACATAGAGTAATATAAATCCTATATTGCCTAATATAGCTCAGTTTGGATGGAATTTGCAAAATGCTTCTTATATATTATTTCATTTGATACCTAAAGTAATCTGGAGCAAACTGGGCAAGTATTATCATCCTCTTTTTACCAATTAAGAAAAAAGTCAAAGCACAGAGAAATTATATGATTTGCACAAACAAGTTTTGAGCAAATGGAATCTGTATTCAATTCAGAACTCTTTGGTTCTTAATCCAGTACTTTTGAATGTGTATAAGCAGATTGACAAGGAGGAGTCATAAATAAAGCCACTCCTGCTTCTTGCTTTGTATAGCTTATGTGCTCATTTAGTATAAAAGTAAAATGAAAAATTATTCCAACTGGCTAGCAGTCTTTCTGATTTCCATAAGAAGATTTGGTTTCCTAGAAATCCTAGAGTGGTAAAAACTGAAGGCCTTTCCTATTCATAATAGAAAAACTGTTTTCCTAAGCAGGCAAAGAACATCTTCCTGATTTTGTTGTTCTGTTTTTTTTTTTTTTTAATTTGATTTGCAAAATTCCCCCAGCCTAGAACTCTGAGTGACAGGTGAAAGAGATTAGAGCTACAGAAAAGGTAAAGCTCTATTAGCTGAGGCAAAAACAAGAATATGTAGGAACAGAAGTTTAAAGACATGAGAAATGGGTTTGAGTGGCTGCCAAAGGTGGCCTGAAAAATTATCCAATTTATAATTAGTAAGTGAGAGGTAAGCATAATGAGACAAGATGAGAATCTCAATGTAATAGTAAAGTGAATAGGAAAAAAACGAAAAAATAATCTTGGATGGTTAGGAAAAATATACCCATATATTTACCATTTCTATAATTTCTAATATTTCTTTGTTATTTTAATAATAAATTGCGATATTTGGTGATTATAATATGTAGTTATCTAGAGCATTCCTCTAGAAACTTTTGATTTTAACAAAGCCCTCGACTAAATTTTCTTTTTGCCAGGAAACATGTTTAAAACTTGAATAACCAAATGAAATTATAGTTTATCATTAGCTGAATTGATTTATTCTTAAAGAATAAAGCATTTGCTTTTATTAGCAATAATTTCCCACTTTGGGATCATTCCAAATTAATTTTGAGAGTTGTATGATTCACAAATTCTTTCATATAGATGTAAATGCTCATAGCCAAACTCATTTTTAATAAACCTTTTCCTTATCTTTATTACTTTACTAACCAGGAGCCGTTTGAAGAAAAGTCTTAAGAAAAAGCAAAGATAAGAGACTTTTATCAGAAAGGTAGGCAAAAGCAAGGTAAAACAAACAAACAAACAAATAAACAAAACACTTTCTCAAAAAACTACTATTCTGCACTCCTATATCCCATTTTACTGGCCACAAAAACCATACACTTAATTCCAGATACTGCTTTTATTTACTATTACTTTCTTACCACCATTTATCCGAGATTGATTTTGGAATATGAAGTCAAAATTCTATCAAAATAATTCTCATGGTTTTAGAACTTTATCTAATAATTGGTTAGAACAGAGTTAGCATGCTTTGTAAATATTTTGAGTCATCTATATTTTAGTACACACATTCTATGATTTTTGAATATTTTTGGAAAATCAGCTATAGTGCAGTCTACAAATCTTACCTCTAAATCAGGGTTTCTTAACCAGTACTATAGACATTTTGGGCTTTTCAATTATTTGTTTTGGGGGACTGTCCTATATATTATAGGATGTTTAGCAGTATCCCTAGCCTCTACCCCCTCGATACCAGTAGCTCTCCCAACCCCAATTTGTGACAACTGAAAATGCCTCCAGAGATTGCCAAATATCCTTTGGAGTACAAAAATTACCTCCAGTTAAGAACCACTGTTCTAGCTCTAGAATCATTTAGCACTGCCTTTATATTAAACCAATTGGCATACAATGAACTAGCAACAAAAACATCTTTCAGCTTATTCTTTCTCAGGAATAACCATAGCAAGAACAAAGCAATAATAACATCTCCAGATTTTGAACCACTTTATTAAAATTGATAAAATTAAGATCAATGAAAAGGATTTTTGAAGTCACTGTAAAATGTTTCACTTTGGAGGCAGTAGGAAGAGCAGAGAATTTGGAGTCATTCAGAGCTAAGATTAAATTTCTGGTTTCTATATTTAATATCTAATTATCTTGGACAATTTATTAATCTCTTTGTGTTTCAATGCCCTCATTTGAAAAAAAAAAACAGGAATAATATTTGTTTCCTTGGTTTATTGGGAGAATTAGATGAGGTTATCCTGAATGTTAGAATGCTTAGAATAGAGGCTCTTCCAAAATAGTAGCAAAGGAATGTCCTCTGCAGCAAAAAAATAAAATAAAATAAAAAATAAATAAATATATATATATAAAGAGAGAGAACCAAAGAAAGACATTTACAACAAATGCCAGAAGAGCTTTGATCAGAATACACGGTTTAATAGTTTTCTGTATAGAACGAAAGGGTAAATGTTGATTGAATCAGTGTGAAAATTCGTGGAGTGTCTGAGTAAATATGAATTTGTTCCTAGGATCTTGAGCATGTAAGAGTAAGTAATCTTCCTATGACTTAGCTTACTGAGTGTTAGAAATATTCATTTTTTAATTTTTATTAAGTTTAATAGCACATTCTCTCAATATTACATGATCCTCTGTAGTTTTAGAAGAAATTTTAATTTTGAAAAATGTTTAAAATATAGAAAAAATAAAGAATAAAACACCCATGTTTCCACCTCCTCCAATAATTTACAACAGTTAATATTTAGCCACATTTATTTCAAGTCCTTCTTAAAGTAAAACAAATAAAACAATATAGTCAAAGTCTCCTTTGACTACACTCTGTAGTCTTATTCTCTGCTCTCCTTCCTGGAGACTACTTTCATGAGGTACTATGTTTTCTTTTCCATGCATTAATGTGCATTTATGGATAACACACAATATTTGTATGTGTTTTTAAACTTACATAAATTTACACTTAGTATATGTCTAGGTTCTATACTTTTATGTAACATCGTTATTGAGATCTACACATGTTGATATATCTACATTTGTATATGTAATAATCCATCATATAAATATGGCACATTTTATTTATTCATTTCCCTCTTGATGAACATTTCTCAGTTGCTTTCATTTTTTTTTTTCAATTACAGGCAGTTCTGTAGTGGCTCACTGTCTTACTGTACACATTTGCAAGAGTTCTCTAAGGTATATACTGGAAGTGGAATTACTGAGATGTAAGGTAGAAGTAGCTATTTTCTGTTTATTTTTCATTTAAATATAGTTGGTAATCAATATATTAGTTATAATAGTTTCAGATATACAATTAAATGATTTAACATTTTTATACCTTACAATGTGATCACCTCACTAATTCCAGTAAACTCTCATCATTCAAACTTATCACAATATCATTGACTATATTCCCTTTCATCTTTTTCATCAACTTCCTGCCCTTCTGGTAACCATACTTTTGCTCTTTATTTCTTTGAGTCTGTTTTTGTTTTCTTTGTTTTGTTTTTTAGATTCCACGTATAAGTAACACCATACATTATTTGTCTTTCTCTGCCTGACTTATTTCACTTAGCACAGTACCCTCTAGGTCCATCCATGTCGTTGCAGATGACAAGATTTCATCCTTTTTTATTGCTGTGTAATATCCCAATATATAATGTACCGTATCTTCTTATCCATTCATCAATTGATAGATTGCTTCCATATCTTAGCTATTGCAAATAATGCTGCAATGAACATAGAGGTGCATATATCTTTTTGATTTAGTGTTTTCATTTTTTTTTGATAAATCCCAGGAGTGGAATTGCTGGGTTGTATGGTATTATTTGCTTTTAGATTTTTGAGGAATCTCCACTACTGATTTCCATAGTGACTTCACCAATTTGCAGTACCACCTATAGCACAAGGTTTACCTTTTCTCCACATCCTCACCAACATTTGTTATTTGTTGACTTTTTGGTAATAGCTATTATAACTGGTATGAGGTAATATCTCAGCGTGGTTTGAATTTGATAATTAGTGACGTTGAGTGTCTTTTCATATGTCTGTTGGCTGGCTGTATGTCTTGTTGGGAGAAATGTCTTTTAATTTTTTTATTGTTCATTTTTTTGTTAGTGAGTTGTATGAGTGTCATATATTTTGGATATAAAATGCTTATTGAATATATCATTGGCAAATGTATTCTCCCATTCAGTAGGTTGCCTTGTCATTTTGTTGATGGTTTTCTTTGTTGTGCAGAAGCTTTTTAGTTTGATGAAGTCCCATTTGATTATTTTTTGCTTTTGTTTCCTGTGCTCACAGGGACCTTCCAAAAAGATATTACTCAGACTGATGTCAAATAGTTTACTACTTATATTTTCTTCTAGGAGTTTTGTGATTTCAGGCTTTACATTTAAGTCTTTAATCCATTGAGCTTTCTTTTGTATGTGGTATATATGTGTGTGTGTGTGTGTGTGTGTGTGTGTGTGTGTGTGTGTGTGTGTACATATATATATACATATATATAAAGAAATATACATATAAAGAAATTTAATTTTTGCATATATCTGTACAGTTTTCCCGACATCACTATTGAAAGGATTGTCTTTACTCCATTGTATATTTTTCCTCATTTGTCATCGATTAGTTGACCATATAAGTGAGGGTTTATTTTGAAATCTCTATTCTATTTCATTGATCTATGTGTCTGTTTTTGTGCCAGTACCACCATACTGTTTTAATTATTATAGCTTTGTAGTATAGTTTAAAACCAGAGCGTGTGATACCACTAATTTTATTCTTTTTTTCTCAAGATTTCTTTGGCTATTTGGGATCTTTTGTGGTTCCGTGTAAATGTTAGGATTATTTGTTCTTCTGAACAGAATGTCATTGGTATTTTGATTAGAATTGCATTGAATCTGTACATTGCTTTGGGTAGTATGGTCATATTAATGATATTACTCCTTCCAATCCAGGAGCACAGTATATCCTTCCATTTATTTTTGTCCTCTTCCAATTTCTTTCTTTAGTGTCTTATAGTTTTCAGAATATAGGTCTTTTAACTCCTTGGTTAAATTTATTTGGAGGTATTTTTTGACACAATTGTAAATGGGATTGTTTTCATAATTTCTCCTTCTGTTCATTACTACTGTATAGGAGTATGACAGATTTCTGTATATTAATTCTGTATCCTTTGATTTTACTGAATTCTTTTATTAATTCTATTAGTTTTTGGTGGATTCTCTAGGGTTTTCTATATATAGTATTATGTAATCTGCAAATAGTTATAATTTCCTTATTCCTTTCCAATTTGGATGCCTTTTATTTCTTTCTTTTTTTTTTTTTTTTTTTTTTTTGTCTGATTGCTATAGCTGGAACTTTCAATACTATTTTGAATAATAGTGGTGAGAGTGGGCATTTTTGTCTTGTTCCTAATCTTAGAGGAAAAGCTGTCAGCTTTTCACCATTGAGCATGTTAGCTGTCAGCTTGTCATATACAGCCTTTATCAAGTTGTGGTAAGTTGATTCTATGCCCACTTTGTTGAGGGTTTTTTTTTAAATCATAAATGGATGTTGAATTGTGTAAAATGCGTTTTTGCATCTATTGAGATAATCATATGCTTTTTGTCCTTGTTTTTTTTATGAGAATCATATTTTGTGGATGTATCTTGCATTTCTGGTGTAAATCTCACTTAATCATGGTGTTGAGAATTTGGCATCTATGTTCATCAGGGTTATTGGCCTATAATTCTCTTTTTTTGTAGTGTTTTTGTCTAATTTTTGTATCATGGTAACTCCGGCCTTGTAGAATGAGTTTGGAAGTGTAGAAATAGCTATTTTAAGATAAATAAAAGAAGTAATGTTTTATGTGTAAAAAGGTTTTATATACTAAAAATGTAGATTCAGAAAGGAGTTAAATTTACCTGCATTTTCTGAAAGAGCTAGCTTTTATTTGGGATTGGCACCTTAGAAGTCAGACATGCCTGCTTATTTCAAGAACAGTTCAGTGAAATATTGATTGCCCACTGTGCGCACAGCATTGTACAACTAACATTATCAGAAGCAGAATACTAAACTGGATGGACTATGAGTCTGATCCAGAATGGCTTTTATTATGCTCTCATTCAGTCAGAAGGAAAGACTATCCACAGGATAAGATCAGTGTATAAGGCAAAAGTCTACAAAGTGTAAATATACCATGTTAATTGCCCATTTGATATGCATAGCTCTGGTCTAGGTTTGTCATATGCTTTCATCCTTTCAGAACCTTTTAAAAAACTCTGAATTTTAAAGACCATTGTTACTTAGTTATAGGTGAGATATATTGAAAGTTAACATATCCTTGTATATAATTCTTTCCTAAAATGGGTATTGGGTAAGATGTGTGAAGATATAGAAGGAAATACACAGCAGGTCTTCACATACCATCATTTGATTCAGTGGCATTTTGTTATCAAGTTTATGAGATGCCATAGGATCTTAACTCTCCTTTATATCAATTAGCCTGTGGGGAAATTGTTTTCACTATATGTTCTTTCACTTAAAGTTGCAGAACCTGTTGACAATGTTAAGTGAGGACTTATATATCACTTGATCTACCATAAAACTAGAACAAAAGAGGCAATCAAAAGATGAAATCTGACAAGAATGTAAAGAAAAAATAGGAATTTATAGAAAAAATGTAGAACTATGAGAAACCAAACCTATGGGCACTCTTGACAGCAACTTTTTCAAATGGCATTTATTAGACTTTTCATAGAACTTTTCATTGATATGACCACTTTGATCACAAGTCTCAAATTCCATATTTGGCAAAAAAGTCTTAAAATTTTATCTCACAAATTATTACAGACCTTGTATACTTCAGTTTACCAAAAACAAAAAAGTTAATTTCTATGGTAACTGAATTCAACTGATCAATTTCTAATTAAGTCAGATCCTAAGCCAAAGCTTAAGCAGGGAGATGATGATCCAGACTACACGAAAATTAATAATTTTTTTAATTTCTTTTTTTCAGATTAAATTTTTTGTAAAAAGAAATCATCAGTATTTCATGTCTATCTAACAGAAGTTTCACTAGCTGGAGGTAAGAAATAAAGTTCATAAAGATACAAATTTATAAATTATAGGAGAAAAGAGGGGTTACATAACTTTTTTTAAAAACTCTTTTTAAATTAAATTTATTGGGGCAACATTGTTTAATAAAATCAAATAGGTTTTAAGTGTACAGTTCAATAATATGGTGTATGTATATTGCATTGTAGGTTCACCATCCAGAGTTAAATTTCCTTTTGTCACCATATATTTGACTCTTTGTATCTTTATCTACCTCCTCGTCTCCCCTTTCCCTTCTGTAACCACAAAACTGTTGTCTGTGTCTATGAGTTTTTGTTTGTCTTGTTCATTTGTTGCTTTCAGTTTTATACTCTACATATAAGTGAAATCATATGGTTCTCAGCTTTTTCTAACTTATTTTGCTTAGCATGATAATCTCAAGATCTATCCATGTTGTTACAAATGGCAATATTTCATTTTTTGTTACAGCTGCGTAATATATATGTACCACAGCTTCTTTATCCAGTCTCTCAAAGGGAATTTCAGTTGTTTCCATGTCTTGGCCATTGTGAATAATGCTGCAATGAACATTGAGTGTTTATATCTTTATGGATAAAAATTTTCAAATTTTTGGGGTAGGTACCCAGAAGAGGGATTGCTGGATCATGTGGTAATTCTATTCTTAATTTTCTTGAGGAAACTCCATACTGTTTTCCACAGTGACTGTACTAACTTACATTCCCACCAGCAGTTTATGAGGGTTCCTTTTTCTCCACATCCTCTTCAACACTTGTTGTTACTTGTCTTGTTGAAGATAGCCATTCTAACAGGTGTGAGGTGGTATCTCATTGTGGTTTTAATTTTCAGTTCCCTAATAGCTAGTGAAATTGGGCACCTTTTCATATGTCTATTGGCCATTTGTATGTCTTCTTGGGTGAAGTGTCTGTTCAGGTCTTCTGCCCATTTTTTAACTGGTTTGTTTGTTATATTTATTATTAAATTGTATGAGTTTTTTTGTATATATTTGATATTAGGCCCTTACCAAAGACGTTGTTTACGAATATCTTCTTCCATTCAGATGATAGCTTCTTTGTCTTGTTGATGGTTTCCTTCACTGTGCAAAAGCTTTTTAGTTTGATATAGTCCCATTCATTTATTTTTGCCTTCTCTTGCCTTTTAAGTCAAATTCATAAAATTCTCTGTAAAAACCAAGGTCCAAGAGTTTAATATCTATATTTTCTTATATGGAATTTATTATTTCATGTCTTATATTTAAGTCTTTGATCCACTTTGAATTAATTTTGGTATATTGTGACAGATAGCAGTCTGGTTTTATAACTTGTTAAAGACCATTCATTAGGTTGGTATAAATTAAGCCTGTCATTTTTTTATTTCAGCCTTCAGATAACACATTATTTAAGATGTATTTATAAACAAGGTAGAAAGGATTGTCTTGAAATTTTTCTTTGACAATAAATAAGATAGGATTTTAATACGTAGTTGTTCAATTTTGGAAGATTATGGACATATATTTGACAGGCATATTCTCCATTATATTATTGTTTTACATTTCCTCTTTCTTTTTTTAATTTAATTTTATTATTAGTTTCAAGTATACAGTACTTTGGTTAGACATTTATATAGTCTATAAAATGATCCCCTTAATTGCTCTTCCTCTCCTCTGGCTCTCTACCTAGCCATTACATTAATGCTAACTGCATTCCCTATGCTGTGCTTCCCATCCCCATGACCATCTATCAAATATTAATTTGTACTTCTTTAACTCTTCACCCCATTCTTCTAGTACCCCAACCCCCTCCCCTCTGGCCATCACCAGATTGCCCTCTATATCTGTGAGTCTGTTTTTGATTAGTTCTTTTTGTTTCTTAGATTCCACATATAAGTGAAATATGGTATTTATCTTTCTCTGATTTATTTCACTCAGCATAATAACTTCTAGGTCTATCCATGCCATTGCAAATAGTACATTTTCTCTTTCTTTTGTTTAAATCAGTGATATTTTTATTAGTGATTCTTTCTCCTTTCTTATTAGATTTTCTCTTTTTTTTGTACTAATTCCCATATTTATTCTCAGCACAGCACTTTTGAATGCTTTTAATGTCATGCTTAACTAAATAATCTCAAACTCAACATAGATTTCTTTACTTCAGACTCAGAAGAGTCTACTGGAATTTGTAGGATGCAGTTAAGATGAAGGTTTAATTAATAGTCTAATATTATGCAAATAAGAGCCACACCAGGTACGTGAGTATATAAATGTTCTAACACCACATGTTTCTTAATATTTACTAGAAGCCTGTCAACTTCTTAAAAGGTGCCATTTAGAAAGTTGGTATCATATTCAGAGTTGGACATTCACTGTGGTAATCACCTTGGTAAACAACTTAGATTACTAAATAAATTATTATCTTTTTATTTGTGTGCCTTATCTCTTTAATTAGTTTATAATCTTTTTAGGATCAGGTCACTTTATTCCTTATATGACATTTTTACTCCTGGAACCAACAGATTTCCTTGCATATAGTTGAAACTTAAAACACTTAATGTTGATGAAGTTTTATTATTACTTTTTAAATTAGAGCTATTCCTTTTATTCAGTTACATTTCTGTTATTGAGAGAAATATGCAAATGTTTGAGGAATAAGAGGTTTAGAACAGAGTAATGACTGAAAAGAGAAGAGAAACTCTTGGTTTATTTGCAACAGCCAAAAATTTCTGTTAAAATTATCTTTCTCCTTAAGTGAATATGCCCAAAGTTAAGAACTCCTTATTTAATACAAATAGCATATTTCTTATATTTGAAAATATTGAATACTTTTGCTATCAGACAGTAACTGAACATGAATCAGCTTCCATCAGAATTAGTAGTGAAAAACACTTTCTTATGAACTTTAGGTTTCTTTGAGCTGATAGTGATAAAAATTAATCAATTTCGGTGCTAGCAAAGTTGTTTCTGAATTTATGACTTTAATATTTTTATGAATGGTATAATTACAGCTTAGTTGACTGATGATACTGTAATTTTGTAGTTATTAAATATCATATAATAAAGTACCCTTCTTGTTAGAGTACTCCCGAACACAAAAGATGATTTTCATTGAGGAAAGCCTAAAAAGAAGACTATCAAAATACCATGTAGTTAAGTGCTACAGAAAGCTAATGACATTATATTGTTTTTTTTTTTTAACTGTGTATGAAGCATTTAGTGATAGAAATGTAGAAAGGACTTTTAAATACTGGCCCTTTCTAAAATGGAATAAACAAAGTACTATCTTCAAACTTGTAATCAGGAAAATTGAGATCACAAACTTCACAAAGAATATACCAAATTTATTACAACCAATAATTTCCCCTTTTTCATGAAGCAGACCTGTGGTTTTAATTACTATTTGGGCATTTTTCTTTGGAGAAAGGGTCTTCCTATAATGTCTTTCTACTAATGTCATAATAGTTGGGGGATACCTTTGTTGAATCTAATTCATCAAATTGTGCACAGTTTTGGATACCTTCTATTTTACCAAAACTCTAGATTAAAATGAAATGTATGACATTAATCCTGTCCCCAAGGAAGTTACAACTCAGTTGTAGAAATCAAACTAGCATATATTAAACAATTAGAGAACATGGAGTGTTAACTTTGCAGCACTGGCTCACTGTAGAAGAGATCATTGTTGACTAGAACACTCAAGGTTTCATGGAAGACATTAGACTTAAAAGATTAGGACAGGCCAAGGGGAAAAGGAAATTAATCCTATATAGGTAGAATGACAAGAAAGACACAGAGGTGATGATTAATATCTCTTTCCACTCCAGAGATATGCCTGTGTTGGTTTAATCAGTAATTCTACTTTATATCCTAACTGAGAGACTATGAAACTCTAGTTTTTTTATATAAATAATATATTTCTTGTATATTCCATCACATATATTCACTGAATTAAAACAATACAAATCAAATAAGCATATCAAGGTTAATATCGTAGTAACATTTTCCTAGTTAACTCTGTCCTAAGTAGAATCCTTAAAAATTACATTAAAGCTATATAATATTAAAATAATTTTACAGGTTTCAGAAGAGTTGTCCCTTTTTCATCAGTTAACCTTTATGCCATGGCATCATTACACTAGTTTACACATAAGGAAACTCAAATCATTAGAGCCTTTACTTTACTGCCTCTACTTGTCATCATTTTTTTCACTTTGTACTTAACATAACACAAAAGCAATACATTCTTATTATTACTAAAGAACTCCATGGGAGGACATAATGAGACTATTTACAAGTTGGCACTGCAAATGTGTTATTTTTAATTTTTTCCTTTGAATAAATTTTAAACTAATGCTGTCTTATCAGGTAGGAGATCAGCTACCACACAGGTCTAATAGAAGAGTGAAGAGCCTAATTTAGGCATTTGAACCAAAAGAAATGCTATTTTTGTTCAGGTAGATTTGAAGAATATTTTGATGGTTTGAATTAGAAATTCATAACATTGGTTCCTGTTCAGACTGACTATGTGATTTAAAGCAGAATTTCAGTATAAATAAAATTAATTTTGGATTCAGTATAAACTAGAACTAGAAAATAGGTTTCAGTAAATTATGATTTTTTATTTTTTTAACTTTGAAAACTTCGATTTATTTATTTTTAAAATTAAACTTATAGGGGTAACATTGGTTAATATAATTATATAATATTCACGTGTACATTATAATTTGACATCTGTATATTCCATTGTGTGCTTACCATCCAAAGTCCAGTTTCCTTCAGCTACCATATATTTCATCTTCTTTACCCACTTCACCTTCCCCTATCCCCTATAATTGACCCCCTTTATCCCATCTACCTCCTCCCTCCTCCCCCATCCCCACCTTCTGGTAATTAGTCTATAGTCCATGTCCATGAGTCTCTATTTGTTTGTCCTATTCATTTGTTGCTTTTAGGTTTATATCCCATATATAAGTGATATTATGTGATTTTCAACTTTTTCTGTCTGGCTTATTTCACTTAGCGTGATTATTTATAGGTCCATCTATGTTGTTACAAATGGCAGTATTTCATCTCTTCTTATGCCTGAGTAATATCCCTATATATATGAAATATTATATATATCCATATATATTATGAATATTATATATAATATATACTATAATATTATATTATACATATCCACATATATATATAGCTATATCTATATCAATAGCGATAGATATAGATATAGATAGATATAGATATAGCTATAGATATATATATCTCGCAGCATCTTTAGCCAATCATCTATCGTAGGACACTTTGGTTGCTTACATGTCCTGGCCACTGTGAATAATGCTGCTATGAACATCAGTGTGCAAATATCTTTTCGGATATGGGTTTTCAAGTCTTTGGGGTAAATACCAAGTAGAGGGATTGCTGGAACAATTTTTTAGTTTTTTAAGGAACCTCCATAATGTTTTCCATAGGAGCTGTAACAGTTTGCAGTCCCAATAGCAGTGTATGAGGATTCCTTTATCTCTGCATCCTCTCCAGCATTTGTTATTACTTCTCCTATTGATTATAGTTATTCTAACAGGTGTGAGATGATATCTCATTATGGTTTTGATTCGCATTTCCCTAATAGCTAATGATGTTCAGCATCTTTTCAAGTATTTGTCGGCCATTTGTATGTGCTCTAGAGAGAAATGTCTGTTCAGGTCCTCTGCCTATTTTTTGATTGGATCATTTCCTTTTCTGTTGTTGTTGAGTCGTATGAATTCTTTGTATATTTTGGATATTAGGCCCTTATTACAGGCATTGTTTGCAAATATATTTCTCCATTAGGATGGTTGTCTCTTTATCTTGTTGATGATTTCATTTGCTGAGCAGAAGCTTTTTAGTTTGATGTAGTTCCATTCATTTATTTTAGCTTTTACTTCCCTTGCCTTTGAGGTCAAATTCATAAAATCTTTAAGTCCAAGGTCCTTGAGTTTAGTTCCTATATTTTCTTCTATGCATTTTATTGTTTCAGGTCATATTCAGGTCCTTAATCCAGTTTGAGTGAATTTTGGTGTGTGGTGATAGACAACAGTCTAGTGTCATTCTTTTGCAAGTGGCTTTCCAGTTTTCCGAGCACCATTTATTGAAGAGGTTTTTCTTTCTCTACTGTATGTTTTTGGCTTTTTGTCAAAAATTATTTACCCATATAAATATGGGTTTACTTCTGGACTCTCAATTCTGTTCCACTGGTCTGTGTATTGGTTTTGCTGGCAATACTATGCTGTTTTGATTATTGTTGTTTTGTAGTATAATTTGAAGTCATGAAGAGTGATGCCTCCAGCTCATTCTTTTCACTCAGCATGGCTTTGGCAATTCGGAGTTTTTGTGCTTCCACACAAATCTGATGATTTATTTTTCTATTTCTTTTAAAAAAGCCGATGGGATTTTGACGGGGATTGCATTAAATCTGTATAATGCTTTAGCTAATATGGTCATTTTAACTATGTTGCTTCTTCCATCCAAGAACATGGATATCTTTTCATTTCTTTGTATCTTGTTTGATTTCTTTTAATAGAGTCTTGTACTTTTCATTAGACAGGTCCTTCACATGTTTCGTTAAATTTATTCTTAGGTGTTTTATTCTTTTTGTTGCAATTGCAAGAGTAATTATTTTTTCCACTTCTTTTTCTTATTCTTCATTATTAGAGTATAGGTATGCTATGTATTTTTGAACATTGATTTTGTATCCAGAAACTTTGCTGTATTTGCTTTTGTTTCTAGTAGTGCTCTTGAGTCTTTAGGGTTTTCTGTATAGAGAATCATGTCATCTGCTAATAGTGACGTTTTGACTTCTTTGAAGTTTTATATTTGGATGCCTTTATATCTTTCTTTTGCCTGATTGCACTCCTAGGACCTCCAATGTTATATTTAATAACAGTGGCGATAGTGACAGCCTTGCCTTGTTCCTGATCTTAGAGGGAAGGATTTTAGTTTTCACCATTAAGTATAATGCTAGCTGAGGGTTTGTCATAGATGGCCTTTATTATGTTAAAGTGCTTTCATTCTATACCAATTTTGTTAAATGTTTTGATCATAAATGGATGCTGTATCTTTTCAAAGGCTTTTTTCTGCAACTATTGATATGATCATATGATTCTTATTTTTTAATTAGTTTATGTGGTATGTCACATTAATCGATTTATGTATGTTGAACCATCCCTGTGCCTC
Organism: Eidolon dupreanum; assembly: GCA_028627145.1. Taxonomy (NCBI): domain Eukaryota; kingdom Metazoa; phylum Chordata; class Mammalia; order Chiroptera; family Pteropodidae; genus Eidolon; species Eidolon dupreanum. The sequence goes on from CM053505.1 coordinate 41,446,904, forward strand.
TGGGATGAAGCCCAATGATCATTATGTATAAAGTTTTTAATATGTTGCTGTATTTGGTTCGTTAGTGTCTTAATTAGGATTTTTGCATCTTTGCTCATGAGAGATATTGGTCTGGAGTTTTGTGTGTGTGTGTGTGTGTGTGTGTGTGTGTGTGTGTGTGTGTGAGATCTTTACCAGGTGTTAGTATCAGAGTAATATTAGCCTCACAAAATGAATTGAGAAGTATTACCTCCTCTTCAATTTTTTGGAAGAATTTGAGGAGAATAGGTATTAAACCTTTTTGAATGTTTGGTAGAATTCACTGGTAAAGCCATCTGGTCCTGGACTTTTACTTTTTGGTAGGTTTTTCATGATTGTTTCAATTTCCATACTGCTGATTGGTCTATTTAGATTTTTCAGTTCTTCTTGATTCAGTCTAGGAAGGTTGTATTTCTCTAACTGCTTGTCCATTTCTTCTAGGTTATTAAATTGAGTATTATATATTTTTTCATAGTATTCTTGTATAATCCTTTGTATTTGAGCGATATCAGTCATAATTTCTACTCTTTCATCCTGAATTTGCTTATTTGTGTCCTTTCTCTTTTTTCTTTAGTGAGTCCAGCCAGGGGTTTGTCAATTTTATTAACTTTCTCAAAGAACTAGCTCTTTCTTACATGCATGCATGTATTTATTTACTTTTTGTTTTCAATTTAATTTATTTCTGCTCTAATTTTTGTAATTTCTTTCCTTCTGCTGACTTTAGGCGTCATTTTTCTTCCTTTTCTAGTTTTTAAAGATGAAGTGTTAGGTTGTTTATTATGGCTCATTCTTGTTTTTGGAAATAGGCCTGTAATGATATGAACTTCCCTCTTATGACCACTTTTGCCGTGTCCCAAAAGTTTTGATATGCTGTACTATCATTATCATTTGTTTCTATGTATCTCCTGATCTCTTTATTTCTTCTCTGACCCAGTTATTCTTCAGTACCATGTTGTTTAATCTTCATGTATTTGTGGTTCTTCCTGATTTCATTTTGCAGTTGATCTCCAGTTTTTAAGCATTATGATTAGAGAATGTGGTTGGTATGATTTCCATCCTCTTATATATGTTGAGTCTATCTCTGTGTCCCAGTATGTTGATCCTTGAAAATGTTCCACGTGCACTAGAGAAGAATGTATAAGCAGCTGTTTTGGATGGAAGGCTCTGTAAATTTCAATTATGTCCAGTTGGTCTAATGTGTCATTTAAGGATGTTATTTCCTTATTGATTTTCTGTTTGAATGGTCTATCCATGTCCGAGAGTGGGGTATTTATTTCCCCTACTACGATAGTGTTTTGGTCTGTTTTTCCCTTTAGTTCCATTAGTAATTGCTTTACATATTTCAGGGCTCCCTGATTGGGAGCATAGATAGTAATAAGTATTATGTCTTCTTGGTGCATCATTCTCTTTATCATTATGAAGTGTCCCTCAGTATCTTTCTTTACCTTTTTTTATTTTGAAATCTATTTTGTCTGATATTAGTACTGCTACTCCCACTTTTCTCTGAATGTCATTTGCTTGAAATATCATTTTCCACCCTTTCACTTTGAGTCTAAATTTGTCTTTGGAGCTAAGATGGCAACATGCGATTGAGTTTTTTTTTTTTTCTTTTTTTTTTGGATCCATTCTGCAACCCTTCCTTTTTATTGGTGAGTTCAGTCCATTTACATTTAGGGTGTTTATCAAAATATCAGGTCTTCTTATAGCCATTTTATCTTTTGCTTTCTGGTAGCTCGGTGTTTCCATTATTTCCTTCTCCTTATGTTTCTGGTTTCTTTATTTTGGTTGGCTTTTGTGAATTTTCCACCTGATCCTTCTTGTTTTGTGTTATATATTTCGGTTTTGAATCTTTGGTGTGTGGTTACCATTATGAATATATAAAGGATAGTGTGTGTGTGTGTGTGTGTGTGTGTGTATTATATATATTTAAGTTTATAATGCCCTTTTCTTTGTAAGGGTTGCAGTCTTCTGCTTATATTTGCCTGATAGTTACTTTATTCCTAATTATGATTTTTTTTTGGTCATTTTGTTTTAGGTGAGCTGACCCCTTTCAGTATTTGCTGTAGTGTAGCCTCATAGTCGAGAATTCCCTCAATTTCTGTATGTCTGGAAAGGTCTTATTTCTCCTTCATATCTAAAGGAGTACTTAGCTAGATACATTATTCTAGGCTGGTAGTTCCTTTCACTTAATATTAAAATATTTGATTCCACTCCTTTCTGGCTTATAAGGTCTGTGCTGAGGAGTCCAATGATAATCTACTGAGTTTTCCTTTATAAATTACCGTTTTCTTCTCACTGGCTGCCCTGAGAATTTTGTCTTTATCATTGATTTTTGATAACATTAATATAGTGTGTCTTGGTGAAGGCCTTTTTGGGTCGAGATAATTGGGTGTTCTCTTATCTTCTTGATACCAAGTGCCAGCTCATTCCTTAGATTTTGGATATTCTCATTAACTTTTTGTCTGAAAATGCTTTCTAGTCCCTGCTCTTTTTCCTCATCTTTGATAATGCCCGTTATTCTTGTTTCATCTCCTGATGGTATCAGCTAGTTCTTTTATTTCTCTCTCATTATTTTTCATTCTTCAGTTTCTCTCTTCTTCCTTCTGATTTATTTCTAGATTTCTTTTTTTGAAATCACTGATCCTTCCCTCCATTTGGTCGATTCTATCACCCAAGCTTTCTATTTCATTTTTCAACTCTTGCAGTGTGTTTTTTTTACCTTCAGAAGTTCTATTTGGTTCTTTCTGAGGTTTTCAATCTTCTTGCTCTGCTCATCTAGTTGTTTTTTCAATTCCTGAAATTGTTTATATGACTCCTTTTGGAACTCACTGAGTTTTTTCAGAAGTACCATCCCGAATTCTTTGTCAATTAAGTCGCATATTTCTATGTCTGTAAGCTTATTTTCTGGAAATTTTTCTCTTTCTTTCTGAGATGCCTTGTCACCTTGGTTGTTTTTTATTTTAATGAACTATTTCATCACCTGGGCATTAATGCAAGTATATTCTGCTGTTTTTCCAGAAAGAAGATTTATTATATAAAGGTATCTCTTTAGCCTGCTGTGAAGAAGGAATTTTTCTTTTGGTTTCCTGTCGTTGGCATCTAAGCCTCTTGGATCCCTGCTTTATATAAAGCCTTAATAATGCCTTTATATATTGCCTTTACTTTCTTGTAGATATTTAATCTCACTTGTTACCCTCAGTTTTAGTCCCTGTCAGTTTTAACAACAGTTTCGATAGCTTTTCTTCAGATTCCTCTGATGCTCCATGGTGTTTGGTCTCAGGGGGTATGGGGGGGCCTCTGTTTTTGGGGTTGGTGGCTGCGGGTCAGCCTCAGTTTCGCACCACCGGTAAAAGTCAACTGTTGTTTTTCTGCCATCCTGCTTCTCTGCCTTCTACCCTGATGACTGGGCCCTGTCAACAGCTGGTTGCAGGGAGCTTACAACTTTCTCAGGCAGGGCTTTTCAGAGAACTTTCCATTCCTTCTCCCCACCCCCTCCTCTACAGGGAGCTCCAGTGGCTGCAATAGGCAGCTTCTTTATTTCTCCCAGTCTACTGCCTAACACCTGGGGTTCTGACTGTGATAGTTCTTATGCACAGATCCCACGCTTACACTGGTGTGCTGTTTGGGTGTTTTTTGTTGAGGTTTCGATGTTCAGCTTATTGTTGTTTCAAGGGGAGACATCTGGGGACAGCCCTCACTCCACCATGTTCTTTTCAAGTCCAATTATTTTTCCTCTAAGTACAGAATAAAGTTCAACTCAAGTTCTTGGTTTGTAGAAATTACTGGGAGGATTAAAGATTATTGGTTGCACATGACATGGGAGAAGAATGGTGTATGATTTTGATAGTCTTTGTTTAGAGAGATTATGGAACAGTAGCATAGTTTCTCTGAATATTTGTAATAAAGGCATGTATATTGGAAGAACCAAGGGAACTCTTCACTGATAATTATGAAATTTGGAAACTATAATGAAGACAATTTCAAATCAAGAAAAGTATTTTTATTCAGTGTGCTCAGTACAGCTGACCTGTCTATGTAGAATTGAATCATATAGAGATGCTAAGGCTCTTAATGATCTAGTCCAACTCTTTTTACAGAGGAAGAGACTGAGGTTCAAAGTGATGTGCCAAGTCTCACATATTAGTGTCAATATAAAAATCTAGCTATCCTTCCTTCCAATCTAGTTTTGTTTTTGTTTTTGCTACAACATATGAGACACAGTATGATTTGGAGGTTGTTGTTAAAAAAGATACTAACTCCAGTAAATCTTATGACCATCCTCTCATACACCAGAAATTCCCAATATTAGTGATTCTTATGTCATCCTTCTTCAATATTACCTAAAGGGTATAATCTGCTATAGCCAGTGACTTTTTAGCATGAATTAGTCTATTAAAAGCCAAAAGCTTCAAACCTAGAGGACATGGAGCACAGGCAAGTTTAAATAAGAAAAGAAAAGAATAAGGTTCTGAAATATGCAGTGGTGCCCAAAAATGGCAAGTCTGAGAGGGAAATCACACCTTGGTATATCCTTAGGAGTAGGAGTGGGGCATCGAAAGATTGTAGGATGCAGAAATGAGAAGTGGAAGTAGTATGGCACTGAACACAAAGTTCATTTCATTCACAAATGTAAGAAGAAGTAAGTAAGGTTTTAGGAGAAAAAGGTGAAATATAGGGGGATGGGTGAAGGGTGAAGTAGATAAAGGGGATCAAATATATGGTAGCTGAAGGAAACTGGGCTTTTGGTGGTAAACACACAATAGAATATACAGATGTCAAATGATAATGAACACCTGAAAATTATATAATAGTATTAACCAATGTTGCCCCAATAAAGTTAATTTAAAAATAAATAAATAGATAGATAAATAAATAAATAAATAAATACAGAAAAAAAGTGAAAGTTGTTGAACAACTAAAGTTTTTAATTACAAGCACTGTCTCAAAATAGCCTTTGCTTTTGACAAGCTGTATGGCAGCAGGTTCAGGGGAAAGAATAGGGATGCTATGCATAGAATTATTTAACAATATATAAATGCCTTTTTTTTCAAGTAATAGAAGTGAATGAGATCCAACTATACAGGGCTTACTAGTAGAAACTACCCAAATAGCAGACAGGACAAGTTCTGAATTTTAGATTGCACATATATTTGAAGTAGCTGCTATTATTAAAGTTCCTTTCAGTTGTATTTTATGTTTTTATATTTTTTTTACTTGGTTTTACAAAGAAATGAATCACTAAACTCTATTTTTTGACCTTTGCTATGATGTCTCCTTTCATTTCCCATGATGTTGAGTTACATCTAACTCTATATCGTTTGTATAAAAACAAAAATATTAAAAGTTTATTGCCAAAAAGGGAAAAATTAATATCTGTTAGAGTGCATAGTTTTTTGGGAGGGAGGGGAGAGATCAAGAGGAAGAGCTCCCCGCCCCAGCTTTATTGAAACATAATAGACAATTAGTTTCTTGTATTTACACTATAATATACCAGTTTCAGTTATATAACATGGTGATCAGATATCCACATAACTCACAAAGTGATCACCCTACTAAATCTAGTACCCCTCTTCCCCTTTACATATTTATTACAACATTATTAACTGTTTTTCCCATGCTACACTCTACATCTCCATGTCTATTCTGTAGCTATTCATTTGTAACTTTTAATCCCTTTGCTTTTTTTTTGCCATTACCCCCAACCCCCTCCCATCTAGTAGCCCTCAAAATATTCTCTGTATTTATGAGTTTATTTCCATTTTTGTTGTTGTTGTTTATTTTGTTCTTTAGGTTCCACATGTATGTGAAATCATGTGATATTTGTGTTTCTCTAACCAACTCCTTTCATTCAGCGCAATGTCCTCTAGGTCCATCAAGGCAATATCTTTTCCATCCCCTTCCTTTTAATCTGTATGTGTCTTTTAATCTGTAGTGAGTCTCTTGTAGACAGCATATTTTTCTTATCCATTCAGCTACTCTAGCTTTTGGTTGGAGCACTTAATTCTTTTCCATTTGAAGTACTTGTTGATAGGAATGTAGTTATTACCATTCTTTATTCATGTTTTTGATGCATGTTTTTCCTCTTAAAGAAGTCTCTCCAACATTTCCTGTAATACTGGCTTGGTGTTGATAAATTCCTTTAGCTTATTTTTTGTCTGGGAAGTTCTTATCTTTCCCTTGACTCTAAATGATAGCTTTGCTGGATAAAGTATTCTTGGTTATAGATCCTGGGTTTTCATCACGTCGAATATTTTGTGCCAAGCCCTTCTGTCCTGCATAGTTCCTTTTGAAAAATCAGCTGCCAATCTTATGGGTGTTCCCTTGTAGGTAACTAACTGCTTTTAAGATTTTCTCTTTGTATTTAACCTTTGACATTTTAATTATGATGTGTCTTGGTGTGGGCCTCTGGTATGCACAGTTTTTGTTCCCAAAGGTGAAAGAAGAAAATAATACATAAGCAAAACTATGAAAGAAGATTTATTCTACCAAGTTTAATTGAAATGACCAAGGTTACAGAATTTCAGTTCTCTTTATCAAAATGAGTCTCAGATATGCTGCTTTTATTCCCTTTCCTTTTTTAAAAAAGAGAATATGTGATCTATCTAAGTTTAAGAAATCTATTTTCTGGCTGGAATAGGTTTTTTTTTTTTTTTGTATTTGAACCATGTGGGTCTTAATTTATAATTTTTATAGACTCTAATATAATTGGAAAATAAAATCTTATGATATGGCCTATAGCTTGAATTGTATGAACTTAATGAGTGACTGAGTCAAAAGGAGACATATTCCACAGAGGCATATTGTTCAAAATGGTTTCAATCTCCTGTTTTTTTTCCCCCCTTGGTTCTGATGTAGGTGTAGTGAGTATATATTGTCAGAGTATGCTATATGTAATCAAAGCTTTATTTCATTTTATACAATCAAGTTATCTACTTTTAATTACAGTGTTGATTTGTGAAATAATTGAACAATGAGAAGACCTTAATCTTGTCTGGTATCTTTTATGTGTGTGTGTGTTTGTTTGTTTAACTGATAGAAGTATTGATAAGTGGCTGTATTTATAGTGAGTGCCCTCTATAAGGAGACCTTAAATATGACAGTGGAGATTTCATGGTGGACTAATTAACTAGGTGCAGGTCCCAGGCAAATATTTTTTTTTTAATAAACCTGCTAATGTCCTAAGATTCCAGGTTTAGGTATAGCACATATCTCTATATGTCCTAAGTAGAGTGATGACTTCCAGGTTTAGTAGATCCTCATTATTCATGAATTGTTTATTTGCAGTTTTACGTACTCACTAAAACTTATTTGTAACATCAAATCAATACTTGCAAAGTTTTTGTTTTAGTTTAATTTAGTTTTGGTTTTTGATCGTTTTTCTAACATGTACAGATCAGTAAAAATTTGAGGTTTCCAGTATGCAGGTTCCCAGATGAGGTCAAATAAGGTGATACTCTGCCTTCTAATTTCAGCTCTTATATTGTAAACAACAGTTCTTTTCACTATTCTATTAGGTGCCATGCTTTTCTCATTTGTGTGTGTGTGTGTGTGTGTGTGTGTGTGTGTGTGTGTGTTTAAGATTTTGGTATTTAAAATGGCCCTCAGGTGTAGTGCTAAAGTGCTGTCTAGTGCTTCTAAGCACAAGAAAGTTGTGATATACCTTATGGAGAAAATACATGTGTTAGATAAGTCTCATTCAGGCATGGATTATAATACTGTTGCCTGTAAAATCAATGTTAATGAATCAGCAGTGTGTGTGTGTGTGTGTGTGTGTGTGTGTGTGTGTGTAAAATAAGATATGTTAAAATGGAAACACGTACAAAAAATTTCATCTATTAAATCATTGACAAAAATGCTATGACCAGAGGTTTACAAGAATCTAATCCTAGGAACAGTGGTTTAGTACTCGCTAATTTAGTATGTGTGGTTACTTTATAAAATGTAACTACTGCAAATAATGAGAATTGACTATATATTTTTACTGTGCTTGTAGTGCTTCTGAAGTCTGATGAGGAATGAGCCATTTTCCTGTATGTTTCTTATTATTTCTTTCTGGCCAGTGGCCAGTTAATGATGTATAGCTTCTCTGAACTTTAGTACATTTGTGGAGTTATCTTTTTATTTTATATTTTTTCTTCTCAGGTTGAAATTGTTTTTGATGATCATTTTATTCAATATGTCTTTTTATCTCAAAAGATCTCAATTTTTTAATGTAGGTGACCATGTAAGTAAGCTGAGTTGTGTCAGATGTAACATAGACACAACCTTTGGGCATGTGTCTAAAGCAGTAATAAAACCCAGTTAGCTATATTTTTGAAGTAAATCTTTTAGTTTCTTTTCTATTCCCTCCTGAGTTGCTGGCTGCCAGCATTTTAGAGTTTTGCCCTTGGCTTTTTGTTTCCCTTACTCTAGCTCTCTTGTGCAAATTTCCCCATCTAACTCTTTCTTTGTCAGCTGATCCCATCCTTCCTTGAGTCTTTACCTTGAAAGAGTAAAGCTCTTTGTGGTCTAAGAGTCCCCCTTCTCTCTAATGGGATTCTCTTCCATTCAGTCAAGAAATGACCACAGCATTTATTATGGGTTATGAAATAAAACATGAATCAACTAAATGTCGTAGACAATCCTTATATGCAATTAATCAGTGTCAGTGCCCTCATATATTATTTTCATTGTCAGAAAAAAAAGACATAATTTCTAGGTAAGGGTAAACATAAAAAGATAAATAAGACAATAAAAATTACAAGCTGTTTTAAGATAAATTAACACATGTAAAAACCTCATATAATGCTATGTAAACCAATCCAGTCATGCAATTAGATTTTTATTTTGCTTAAACTGTTATTAATTCAATAAAAGTCATGTGATTATAATCAGGAATTTTGGAGGTATTAAAAATATTAACCATTGGCAGTATGAAAATAACATGAGTCCTTTAGATTTTTGTTTAACATTTATTTTAACCAGCTATAGCATTGATTTTCTGTGTTCTGACAGGCTTAGAATAGGTTCTTTTTTAAATTGACTATCTTAAAATACCGTAGAATTTTAGTACATAATTATTGATGTCATAATTTACCAATTACTGCATTTTCCTAACTTAATGGCATTAACTTAGAAGGCATTGAATATAAAACCAAAGTTTCCTGTTGCATTAACAACCTTAACACAAAATGGAGTATGATAGTCATTATATGAATGAATCCACGTTAGAGCAGAATTTGATAATGTTAACATTTTATCTTTACTGCCATGAATTTTACAAAGTTATTCATTTGTTTTCAACCCTTTTAACAACAGTGACTTCAAAAGGTACATAGTTTTAATTTTTTTCTTACAAAACATTTTAGTGGTCTTCATTTAATATTTTATTTGATCAGACATATTTCAGTGTCCTTCATTGGAATATGCCACAAAGTTAGCCCCACCCGTGTTTTTTTTTAAAAAAAACTATTCTCTTCGTTTTCATGATAACATATTCTCCTTGCTTTACTCCTACTTCTTTGCCCATTTCTTCTCAGTCATCTTTGCTGGTTCCTCTTTGTCTATCTGCCCTAAAGTTGGAGTACATAAAACATTTTTTCTTGGTCCCTCTTCTTTCTATATACTCTCTTCCTTGATTAGTTTTTCCATTTCTATAACTTTTAATACCATCTTTACACAGATTACTCCCAAATTTAGATTTCCAGGCCAAACCTCTTCTCTGAACTCTATTCTTAAAAACCCCACTGCCTACTTTATAAACTGATGTCTCTCAGGCATCTCATATTTAATATGTCTATAAGTGAACTAATGATTTGCCATACTGCAACATATGCACATGCACCCACATAACACATCTGTTTTTCCTTTCTTTACTTCGGTTTAGTAAATGACATGAACATTCACCTATATTGCTCAAGCAAGAAAGCAGGGATTAATTCCATCCCCTTTCTTACATTCCACATTGAATCTGCCACCAAGTCCTATGTACTCTACCTCAAAAACATTTCTGAATCTGTTAATTTACCTCCAAATGAAATGAAACAATACTGAAAAGTATCTATTAGGTTTCTCAATATGTTCTCTGTGCATGAACTTAAGAATTTCAGTGTATTTAGGGCAAGGGTGGTAGAAGCCAGATGAAGAATTAAAAGTCAGTGAAGAGGAAGATAAGAGATCAGGGACCTCTTTCATTTCCTTGTTTTTGTTTTATTTAGTTTGGGTAGGTTCAAAACCTAAACACACACCATATGTATGTCTGTCTGGCTGGCTGGCTGGCTGCCTGCCTGCCCACCTGCCCACCCATCCGTCCATCTGTCCATCTATCTAAAACCGTGAGGTTTCCCTCCCATCCCTGTCCCTCATTCCTGATCTCTGTTTCCTCATCCACACATAATTAACAGTTTAGTTTTGTTACTTTTAAATATCACTCCAGATATTTTGTTTGCAAATATAAATATATAGTTTCTTTCCAAGAGATGTTTCTATCTCCTTCCTTCCTTCCTTCCTTCCTTCCTTCCTTCCTTCCTTCCTTCCTTCCTTCCTTCCTTCCTCCCCCACCTTCTCCTTCCCTCTGTTCTTCTCTCCCACCCTTTCTTTTCAAGATGGGAAATCCTGTATGTGAAGCCCTTGGCGGTAAGGTCCTCAATTTTCTGAAAATAGGTCTTCTACCTTCTTAGTTAATTTATTTGATTCCCAGGTATTTTGTAGTTTTCGACACAATTGTAAATGGGGTTGTTTTCTTAATTTCTCTTTCCGAAAGTTCATCATTGGTATATAAAAATGTCACTGGCTTCTGAATATTTATTTTGTAACTTGCTACTTTATTGAACCTATTGATCTGTTCTAACAGTTTTTTTTTGGTGGAATCTGTAGAGTTCTCTATATATAGTATCATGTCATTGGCACATAACGAGAGTTTTACTTCTTCCTTTCCAATTCAGATGTCTTTTATTTCTCTTTTTTGTCTTATGGCTGTGGCTAAGATTTCCAACACAATGTTGAGGTCTTCACTTCTTAATACAACTTTTCTTTATGAGGAAATCTTTTGTGCCTTCCTTCAGGCTGGCCTTGTTTACTCTATATCAAACAGGAATTTCTCAACATTTCTTTCTGGTATATAGATATCACTCCAGTGATTTGAGTTATGATATATGGTTTCTTTTTTTCTCTCTTTACATATTTACATTTCTCCTTACATATTTGGCTATTTTTATGGAAATTTGGGAGTATGGCACTTAGATGATGGCACTTGAATTTGGTCTTAGCAAAACATTGTAGAGTATACTTTTTAAATTAAATTAATTGATGTGACATTGGTTAATAAAATTATATAGTTTTTAAGTATAAAATTCAATAACATGTTATATGTATTTTGCATTGTGTGTTCACCACCCAAAGTCAAATTTCCTTCCATCAATATATATTTAACCCCTTTACCCTTAACTGGACCTATGCTATCATTGCATCACAACATTTCCAACCCAGTAATCTAATTTTAAGGTATAAAAAATTGTTCAAGGTTAAGATGGTCATTGAGATATATTATAGTCTCCTAACATCCTGTATTTTCTGATAAGGTAAATTGTTCTGCTTGTTAGTAAAATATACTCAATTACAAACTTGATTATAACAGCTATAAATAATGGAAGCTAAAAAGGGATTCTCAGACTAAATATAAGCTTCTATAACTGTATTTTTTCTGTTGGCTATAGTTATCCCTACTGTGCATTGCTTTAAAAAAATTTTTTTTCCTTTAAGTATAGTTGATATTCAGTATTATACTAGTTATATTAGTTTCAGGTGTACTCTATAGCGATTCAACATTTTTATAACTTGCAATATGATCACCCCACTAAATCTAGTGATCATCTGTCATTGTGCAAACAAACTTATTACAATATTATTGACTATATCCCCCTTCACCTTTTCCACACAGCATCCCCCACCCCTCCTCTCTGGCAACTACCCCTTTAGTCTCCACTTCTATGAATCTGTTTGTGTTTTGTTTTATTTGTTTATTTGTTTTGTTTTTTAATTCCACATATAAGTGAAACCATATTGTATTTGTCTTTCTCTGACTTATTTCACTTAGCATAATAACTTCCAGCTCCATCCATGTTTCACAAATGGGAAGATTTCATTCTTTTTTATTGCCGCGTAATATTCAATTGTATATGTACCACATCTTCTTATCCATTCATCTATTGATGGATGCCTAGGTTGCTTCCATATCTTGGCTATTGTACATAATGCTGCAATAAACATAGGGGTGCATATATTCTTTCGATTTAGTGCTTTCATTTTCTTTGGATAAATATTCAGAAGCAGAATTCTTGGGTCATATGATAGATCTATATTTAGCTATTTTGAAGAATCTCCATACTGTTTTACACGTCCTCGTCAACATGTTACTTGTTGACTTTTTGATAATAGCCATTCTGACTGGCATGAAGTGGTATCTCCTTTAGATAGTGACAGTAAAGTGTTGAGGATAGCAAGGATTTGAAGGATACACTTGCTAAAATAAGATAAAACTGTCCTTTAAAAAGGAGAAAAAAAAATGAGAGTAGTATTTTGTTCACATTTTGTGGCCAGTACAGACACCTAACAACACTTTCAAAGTGGCAAAAAACAGTGGTAAATTTTGATAATGTCTAGGGAGATCAAAAGATTTTAAAATTTCAAATTGAAATTAGAAAATTTATTTACTACTAGAATAACAACAACAACAAAATTGAGGGTATCAGTAGGAAAACAAAGTATTCAGAAGTAGCTACAAACTTTTACCCAAGTATACCCATAAAGAACAGGATAGGAATTAAAATGAGAAAACATCCAGGTTATAATTACCCAGGCAAATTAACAAAAATAAGACTGGAAAGTAAAGAAAGTCTTAAATTTAGGAAGAATAGTAGAAAACTGAGGATTCTTGGTGAAAAAGTCCAAATATATTAGAGATATAGATGCATATAATCTACTGAACCTAATACTAGATACGCTCAGGAAAGTACATTGCCAAAGTGAAGAGGCTAGTAAATAGGTATGAAACACGAAATAATTTCTTAATGTTTGCTAGAATTATATGGACTAATTTGTCAGTAAACAATAAGAGAATTACATGTTGAAGTCAGAGCACTAAAAAATGTGGGCACAGTAATAATAATAACTATATAGTTTGACTCATCTCATAAACAGAGAAATTAAATCTAGAATTTTAGTCTGAAGCCATGTCAGACTAAAAATTCAAATGAGCCCTATCAATAAGGCTGTTTGCTTTCTAAGTCTCTATATAATCTAATACAACTTTAGAAAGTCATTTTATTGGAATCAGTTCATGTTTATACCTGCTGTGGGGGCCAAGCACCATTTCAAGTTACACATTATGGTAATGCCTGGCATATAGAATAAAAAAGGAAAAAAATAAACTCAGAGTCACAAAACTTCAAGAGACCCTAAAGATACTCTCAGTTAGCCCATTGTTTAGGCAATTCATGACAAATCCCATCTATAATGTGTTCAGTAATCTTGTTTGACAACAAAACAAAGCAACACAAAGCAAAACTGTGGTCAGTAGTTTTTCATCTTGATTCTTTTCTACATTGTTTAATATCCTTGGCAGCCAACAGTTCTTTATTTTATACAATACAGCTTCATTTTAAATCTGTTTCTTTTGTTTTTATCATTTGCTAAAATGGAGATTAAGACGGGGAAACAGAAAAATCCATGTTACTTGTAGGTTTTCCTGGAGCTCAGCTAATTCAGGATTATGTCAGTGTGTGTGTGTGTGTGTGTGTGTGTGTGTGTGTGTGTGTGTGTGTAAATATATAATCTGTCTTCCTCATAATAGAGAATATGTTTCTTCTCTCCAACCAGGAAAATGGTCTCAGATCAATTTCTTAATTTTTACATATTGTTCATTAAAATTGTTCTTCTCCATTGTCCAAAGCATTGGTGAGGTAGGCACCTATCCAGATGGTAAAGGCTTCATAAGAGAAGGAACACATGTCTATTTGTCTACCACTCTATGCCCAGTATTTAGCATCTTGGCAAGTAGAAGACATTCAACAAATATCTTGAATGAATAATGGAGTTTATGGCCAACTGAACTCTGATTTTCTCTTCACAGAAACTGTTGTTATTTATCACTGTTGTTATTCATCTAATTTCCAAATTTGATGAACATTTTTTAAATGTCTTATCTTACTACATGACACAACTTCATTTCATAATGTTCATTGCATTTTTCTCTTTGAAACTTTCTACTTCATAGCACTCTTCAACATTTTTATTGGCTCTTTTAACTGTGTTTTCTCTGTTCATTTCATGAACTCCTCTTCGTCTCTCCACCCTATAAATGTAGATGTTCCAAGATTCTATTAAACAACTACTTGTTTTCTGATTTTACCCTCTGTCCTTGGATTAACTAATTTATACTTTGTTATCTTCTATTACATATATGATGATGAATCACAAATAAATATATGTCTAGCTCACATTTTTCTCATTTGAGCTTCAAAATGTGTTATCCAACTCTTGCTAGATAGTTCTGTCTCACAGGCACTTTAGCATATCTAAAATAGACCTTATCATTTTCCCTTCAAAAGAGCTCTTCATTCAGTATTTTCAATTTTCCCTGGAGACACTATTTTGACTCATTTACTCAAACCAGGATTTACCTTTTACTTCTTTATATTTCACATTTAATCAGTGACTAGGTCCTGCTGATTTGATATAAATATATTTTTTTTTAGTCTGTTCCTTTCTACTACTACTACAACCATAGTTCAGACTCTCACCAACTTTTGTCTGGATGATTACAGCTTCATTCACTCAGTCAGTATTTTATTCAAAATTTTTTCCTTACTTCTATTCTTATTCCTTTCAAATTTCTACTATACAGCTATTATAAATCTCTGTCTAGAACAGAAGTCTGATTATGCTGTGTCTCAACTTAAACCCCTGAATGGTTCCCCATCATTTGTAGCATATGATTCAAGCTCCTTAATATAGTCACATAAGGCCCTTTGTGATTAAGCCTCTTTCTATCTCTTTTAGCCTTATATTCTATAATTGCTTGATTTATACAGTTTTACAACAATTATCCAAAATTTAGTCTCTAAGTCCATATAATGCTAGTTATCACCTCTGTGGTTTTGCTTTGGGCTGTCATTCAGCCTGGAATTTCATCTTTTCTTAAACTCCAGTAATTCCTGTTTCTCATTTAAGATTTGGTTCTGATGTCATCCATAGGAACATTTTTGGCCTTCTCACTACATCCCTGTATAATTATATCCTTCTTTGTACTGACTGATTGTATTTATAATTTTCATTTAGTGTTCCTCACTATATAGAACTTTTTAAAGGTAGGGATTCAATTTATCTTTTATCATCTGGGTCTGTCATAGTGCCTGACACTTAGTAGGTACTTTAAAAATATTTACTATAATCAATTGATTTAAATTGTGTTTGTGTGTGTGTGTGTGTG
Source organism: Eidolon dupreanum (assembly GCA_028627145.1). Taxonomy (NCBI): domain Eukaryota; kingdom Metazoa; phylum Chordata; class Mammalia; order Chiroptera; family Pteropodidae; genus Eidolon; species Eidolon dupreanum. The sequence continues at coordinate 41,462,388 of CM053505.1, forward strand.
TGTGTGTGTGTGTGTGTGTGTGTGTGTATGTAATCTTGGCCAAAGCTATACAACTCTGAGCAGTGATTCCCTAAAGGATCAAGAGCTATGAGTTATTGTAGGTGATGCACGTTTTGGAATTGACTGTAGTTTGTTTTTTATTTATTTTTTGTTAAATTTATTAGGGTGACATTGGTTAATAAAATTATATAGGTTTCAGTTATACAATTCAGTAATGCATCATATATATATTGCATTGTGGAACTGATGGTAGTTTAAATAAAATACCCAAAACACAATTAGTTAAAAGTATTACTGAATTTATCAAAGTTATTATTGTTATGTAGTGATTCAGTCAGTGGCACTGAACATGGCAGTAGCTGTTCTTAAAACAACTGAGATTTTTTTGATGTTACAAAGGGGTCTTCATACTTAAGAAGCTTGGAGACCATTACCATACACTGTAAATCATGGAAAGCAAGAACTTATTTTTTCTATTAACCCACTTTTCTCTTAAAAAACAAGTAACTGGCACTAGTGATGATAATAATTAAATACTATAGCTATGCTATTTCAGTCATTATTAATTGAGCACTTATTTTTTACCAAACTTTTCACTAGGTACTGTTAAAGGAATCCAGAGATATAAAAAGTATATGGACTTGTGTATACACGTATTGATGATTTTTGCTTCAGTTATCTGATAATATCAAGTAAAAGTGATTTGGGGACTTGAATTGCTCAAATTGTATCCTATTTTATTTGAATGCTACTTCACTTTGTGTTAGACACATCTTAATCAAGAAGCTTAAAAGGGTTTTTCATGGTCATGATAGTTGTTCATTCTTTATCATGACTAAAATGAAAGATGTTTCTTAGCAAATACAAATATTCTAAGATAGATATTCAAAATAAAAATCCATATTTAAGGAGGATCATATTAAGAATTTTTTAGATTTTACTTTGTCCTGAAATACTTAGATTTTACTTTGTCCTGAAGAAACATTCCATTCTTAATGTCTGAAATGAAAGGGATTTTGAAAGTACATCAGCAAAAGATCAAGACAGAAATATGATAGACCCCTAACATTTGAAATATTGAGTTATCTAGCATTTAGAAGGAAACTTCATATGCCAATTAATAAATTCCAAAGAAAATGGTTTGAGAATAATGTTTATCCTTAGCACCTAGCATTATGGTTACCTAAACGAATTTCTCCATAAACATTTATTAATCATAAGAAGCAAATAAAAGTACTGCAAAACTGTTTGCATTCAACTCTGATATGATATACCACAAATAAACCTTGAGTTGATGATGAAATTGTATACCTTTTATTGATTTAAAATACTTTTCTGATCATAAAACACATGTTAATTTCAAAAAAAATTCCAAAATATTTTTAAAACATGAAATATCACTAAAAAAACCCAAATTATATTTTATTATTTTCTACCCATATATATATATTATGTATGTCATTTTTTATAATTTGCATCATGCTATATAAAATTTTGTATTCAATTTTAACATTTTGAAATTTTCTAATGCTATGATTCTTTTTAAATAATTTTAAGTGTTAGCTTAATAGTCTATCATCCATAATGTATCTAACCTTTCCTTTATTGGATATCTTTGTTCATAAATCTTTGTTTACACCTGCGTTTTAAATTGCTACTTTAAGCAAAAATTCTCATTGTTATTTTCCGTTTCTTGATATGTTTCAGGAATTATTAGATGTTGGGAATAAAAGATAAGATGTGTCTCTTCCTCTAGTACTTGAGGGTCTAATGAAAGAGACAGACATGAAAGCAAATAATATGGTATTACAAAATGAAGTGTTAACAATATGAAGTAATACATATATGTATAAAGTGCTGTGGAAACCAGAAGAAGCAGCAGCTATAACTCTTTATGGAACTACATATATAATTCTGTGATTTCATTTAATTGTGTGAAATTTTATGCAACTTAGTTATTAAATACATACACCAGTGATAAAGGAAAACAATTTTCTGAATATTTGGAGTGCTTTTATGAGAACCCTTCTACATCGTAGTGTATACAGCTTCTATTTAAATTGATTTCTCATTTCCTAAAGTAGGGTTTCTTAAAGTATGGCCCCTGGGCCAGCAGTATCAGCATCACCTGGTAAGTTAGAAATGCACATTCTCTGCCCCTACTCTAGCCTTCCTAATCAGAAATTCTAGGGGTGGGGCCAGCAGTCTGTGTTTTAAGAAACCTTCCAGGTGATTCTGATGCAGGCTAAAGTTTGATAATCACTTTTCTAAATAAAACAATTTCTGCCACTAGTACTGTCATTCTCCTACTCACCCAGGCTTGATATCTTGAAGTCATCAAATCATGGAATCATTTTGGATTTGGAATGAACTCTAGAGCACCATCTCATTATAATAGATAAGAAAACTGAAGCACAGAAGGTTAAGTGATTCAACCAAAACCATATATCTAGTCCTCTTGGTTAGTTCTTCTCTCCTGATCACCCATATATATTTATTACCAACTGTTATTAATTCTAAGTTGTAATGTTTGTCATCTCCCATTCTTCTGTTTTCCCATTGCTGTCATCATGCACCCTGGCTTTTGCCTCTTACCTCATCTATACCTCATCAAAATTCACTTTATGTGCTGTTTTTAGATTAATCTTCACAAAAAGCATCATTTTTAACATGTTACTTCTATACTCAGAAAGTTTAATGTCTCCCTATCACCCAACAGCTGTATTTTAAACTTAACGTCTTTCAATTCTTCTGTATTATATAAACCAATATGGTACTCATTGTCTCCCATGTGCATGTCTCATGTGTTTAATTTATTTCCCTTTGTTACTGTTGCCTTTTATATCCTATTTCTACTTCTATCATTATAGTTTTCCCTTCCTGGAATATTCACTACATTCCTATTACCTGTTTGTCAGAATTCTAACTATATTTCAAAATAAAACCTAAGGTCCATACATAGATGGCTTTTATCCTCACATCCAGTCCCTCCTGTCTCTAACCTCTTTTTTTTAAATTTTTTATTAGTTTTAAGTATACAGTACATTGGTCATACATTTATATAGTTTATGAAACTTTCCCCCTAATTGCTCCTTCTCTCTTCTGATTTTCGACCTAGCCAATATATTAATGCTAACTGCATTCCCTGTGCCATGCTCCCCATCCCTATGAAGATCTATCAACTACTAATTTTTACTTATTTAACCCTTCACCCCATTCTTGCAGCCCCCAACCCCCATCCCCTCTGTCCATCACCAAATTGTCCTCTATATTTGTCATTTTTTGATTAGTTTGTTCCTTTTGTTCCTTAGATTCTGCATATAAGTGAAATCATATGGTATTTATCTTTCTCTGTCTGAATTATTTCACTCAGCATAATAACCTCTAGGACCATCCATGTCATTGCAAATGGTAGAATTTCATTTCTTTTAATGGCTGAGTAATATTCCATTGTCTAAACTCTTATCCTGTATGTAGTTCTTTGGGTACTTAATTATATGCACTGCTTGCATTGCTAGTTGACCTTTCAGGTGTATATATCTTTTTTTCCTAGCTAAGTTGCAAAATTTTTGTAGGGAGGTAGTGCTTTATGTTTTCTTGTGGTTCCTAAAGTGTCTTGATGTAATAGGTGCTCAATAAAGCTGGTGATTTGTAATACTGCAGAAATGTAACCTTGATAACTTCACAAATTTTGCTGCAATGAAAAATTCCTAATTGTGTACTGGTTATAACTATATTTTGTACAAATTGTACATGTATATTTTCAGTCAATTTAATTCTAGTGATCCTTTCACCATTTGTTTTGTGATTATATTTGTTTTCCACCACCTTTCTACCTCCTTTCTATTTGTTTTCTACCTCTTTTCTGTGCTCATTTCTGAAAGAAAAAAACTCTTCGTGAAAAACAGTGTTTTTATGATGTTAGTACATCCCATGCCAATTTTTAGTGAAACTTTATATGGTAATTCAAGCACCGTATTTCTGGAAATAAAAAACAGTAGAAATCTTTAATGACAAACAATTTTAAAACTCAAATCTCTAGCTTACAGAATTCTGAAAAAACATAGCCCTGTTTATAGGGTACTAGTATTATTTTTTATTCTCTTAAGAATTTTGATTTGTGTTTCCTGATGATTTTGGTAAAATAGAATACCCGATTGCAATAAATAAGGCAATAAATATTATGTGCCTTATGCTCTTTACTTCTTATTTGATAGAAATAGATTTTATGCCTCTAGATGGTATATTGAATAACGCAAAAGTTTTCTGAAATGTTTACACTATTAGGCTAGGTGAAACATTTGCACTGTTGGGCTAGATAAGAAATTTCAATGTTAAATTTTTAGAGTTAGTATATGATAGCTCTCTAAGACAGTTTAGTATTTTGCTACTTATAATGATTCAAATTGATAACCTAATTAATTATCCAATGGAATTTTAATTTTCCTCTGTTGAAGGAATGAGAGAAATAATCTACTCACTGTGTTAAAAATCCTATTTTTTATTGTTAATCTTCATTTATAAAATCAATAAAGTACTTAAAAGTTTCTTATATTTAATACTATTGCAGTTTTCTATGATAATTAGAAAATCGTCAGCAACAAAACTATATCTGCTGTGAATAAATACCATCAGAGAGTTATTTCTAGTATTTAAACATTGATGACTGAAATGTATCTTTTTGTTCAACAGGTTACTCTTCTTTGTATATTTTGGTAAGGTTTCATCCTCTTCTTTCAGTTACTGCTGTCTGATCTATCTTTGAGCCAGACATTCTTTTCATACTCAATAGAATGTACATTAGATATATGTGTCTCTAAAAACTTGTTTTGAAATTGGCTATTATCATTACAGTCACATCTCAGTTTTTCATGTGTTGATTATTTTGTAGATAAACTCCTTCCTATATTTTAGCTTTACCCATCTGTCACCATGTTATTATGCAGGTTTTTTCTTACTGGATAACCAGTGTATGCATATTCAAGAAATATGATTTTATCATATTATTTCCCATAATCAGAAGATTGCATAAAAAGGTAAATTTGCTATCAAATTTTAAATACATTTTAAAGTCAAACATAGTAGTTGTTGGGATTATCTATTGTTTTTAGTTATCTGTATCTTTTCACTCCCACTCTAGCACTCATAATCAATAGTAAACAGTTAACTTCCTAGATCATGACACATAGTTAATTATAATGAGAAACTCAAGACCTGTTAAGAATATAATGAGCAACTGAGTCAAGGAGGAAGCATCATTTATTTGTAGGGCTGAAGACCATAATAGGGGCTGCTGGAGCCACTCTGCTTATTTCCCCAATTTTTCTAAGGACTATGACTAGGTATTAGCAAGAATTTAAAGAAAAAATATCTTAGCTCTCCAAAGATACTGAATAAGTTAATCCTTTCTTCTCCATAATAACTAGGAAATTGTTTTTCAGAAATTGTTTGTTCCACTATCTAATTTAGTAGAAAACCTTACTTGTTTTCAGCCTTATTACCTATGTCTTTAAATAGCATAAAACATTTTTCATTTTAACTGCTTCTTCTCCAAGCACAAATATTTACATTTATGTCAAATAAATCTGAAAATTAGTCCCAGTATCTTCATTATAAAGTTTATTGCATACTCCATCCCAGATGTTTGACCTTAAACAAGTCATTTAACCTTTCTGAACCTCTTTCTCTGATGTAAATTGAAAGGATTGCTTATTTTTGTACAAATATACATGCTTGCTTTTTCATACACACACACACACACACACACACACACACACACACACACACATGCATGCACACATGCACGCACCTAACATGATACTCCAGGTACTGTCTTAAAGGCTGTAAATATAACTCATATAATCATCAAAATAACCCATAAAGTGCAAATATTTTTCTATCAATTTTACAGATATTGAAACTTATTCAGAGGGATGAAAAATAACTACTTTAAGGCTAGGCAGCTATTAAGTGCTAGAACCTGGAAGTAAATCTAGTTAGGCAGACTCCAGAGCCTCACACCCACATTTTTTCTTTTATTTTATATTTTATTAGATATTATGCCCAATAAGTTTAGCATATTTAACCTGATTGAACAGAACATCTCGCAGTGTTTCAATATTGTCATCTGACTCTCAGTGATCTAGATTGTTTGTTCCCAAACATCATCTGTAGACTTTTTTTTTTTTAAAATAAAGATTTCTTGGCTTTCTCTCCAGACATTCTGATTTAGTAGGTCTGAGATGGGGAACACTGTTTTTTTTTTTTTTTTAAATTAATTAATTTATTGTTTTATGGTGACATTGGTTAACAAAATCCAATGTTTCATCTGTACACTTAAACAGTAAGACTTATACATATATATACATATGCATATATATGTATATGTATAGATATATATTTACACTGTGTGTTCACCTCCCATAGTTAGATTTATTTCTGTCACCACATATTTGACCCCCTTTACCCCATCTCCCTCCCCTCTCCACCTACCCCCTACCCTGCTCATTTGTTGCTTTTAGGTTTATATCCCACATATAAATGATATCATGTGATTTTCAGCTTTTTTCTGTCTGGCTTATTTTGCTTAGCATGATTATCTCGAGGTCCATTCATGTTGTTACAAATGTCAGTATTTCATCTCTTCTTATAACTGAGTAATATCCCATTGTATATATGTACCACACATTTTTTATCCAGTCATCTATCATAGGACACTTCAGTTGCTTCCATGTCCTGGCCACCGTGAATAATGCTGCTATGAACATCAGTGTGCAAATATCTTTTTGGATATGGATTTTCAAGTCTTTGGAGTAAATACCCAGCAGAAAGATTGCTGGAGCATATGGTAGATCAATTCTTACTTTTTTGAGGAACCTCCATACTCTTTTTTTAATGGCTAGACCAATGTGCAGTCCTACCAGCAGTATATGAGGTTTCCTTTTTCTCCACATCCTTTCCAACATTTGTTATTGTATGTCCTGTTGATTATTGCTATTCTAATGGTGTGAGATGGTATCTCATTGTAGTTTTGATTTGCATTTTCCTAATAGTAGTGATGTTGAGCATCTTTTCAAATATTTGTTGGCCATTTGTATGTCCTCTAGGGAGAAGTGTCTGTTCAGATCCTCTGCCCATATTTTGATTGGAGTGTTTGTTTTTTCTGTTGTTGTTATTGAGTTGTGTGAGTTCTTTGTATATTTTGGATATTAGGCCCTTATTGGAGGCATTCCTTGCAAATATATTTTCCCATTTTGATAGTTGTCTCTTTACCTTGTTGGCAATTTCTTTTGCTGAGCAGAAGCTTTTTAGTTTGGTATAGTCTCATTCATTTATTTTAGCTTTTATTTCCCTTGCCTTTGAGGTCAAATTCATAAAAACTTCTTTAAGTCCAGGGTCCTTGAGTTTAGTTCCTATGTTTTCTTCTAGGTATTTTATTGTTGCAGGTCTTCTATTCAGGTCCTTAATTCATTTTGAGTTAATATTGGTGTCTAGTTTCATTCTTTTGCAGCTAGCTTTTCAGTTTTCCCAGCATCATTTATTGAAGAGGCTTTCTTTTCTCCACTGTATGTTTTTGGCTTTTTTGTGAAAAATTATTTACCCGTATAAATATGGGTTTGCTTCTGGACTCTCGATTCTGTTCCACTGCTCTGTGTCTATTTTTCTGCGAATATCATGCTGTTTTGATTATTGTCACTTTGTAGTATAATTTGAAGTCAGACAGAGTGATACCTCCAGCCTCGTTCTTTTTTTTTCGGAATGGCTTTGGCAATTTGGAGTCTTTTGTGCTTCCATTGTTCTATTTCTTTAAAAAATACCAATCACACCCACTTTTGCCACCAGGTTATATACTACCTCTTCAAAGTTAACTCTACATTTTTAATGTTCATTTGCCATGTATTTCTCTTTATATCACCTCTTCTTTCTCCCTTTCTTTTTCCCTTATTCTCTCTACTCCCCTCTCCTCTACAGGTCTTGCATTTTCTTCTCCTATCTGTAATGCCATCCCCTTTCCTCTCCTTTGACTTGGGTTTCTCACCACATACAACAATGGTTTAAAAGTTCCATTTTCTAGGAAGTATCCCCTGATAAACACCACTTTATTCTATATTGTTTTAGTACTTTATTACTTGGTTCATTTTTTGTTGCTTTTAAATTGGATTTACATCATTACTAGTTTTTTTTTGGTCTCATTTTCAATTCATGGATTTTGCTTTCACAAATGTGAAAATAACATTGAGTTAAATTATAATTTAAATTTGTAGGGGAACTCACTAAAGAAACACAGTGGAGAAACATTTTCTAATATGATCACCCAGTAATTCATCAATTTTTGTAACTGTTTTGTTAAGGAAGAGCCAGGCTGTATTTTCATTTGTACCATATTTTGTGCAAACAGATAAAAAGTTTTTGGCTTTAATCTGTGGATTTTTTTTCTAAAATACAAATTGTGCTTTTAGTCAGATTTCATGCTTCATCTTTTTTGAGGACAAAGGATGGTCTGTTTTTCTCACAAACCATCGACCTAAAAAATGAGATGAGCACATACAGTAGTGGTTCTCACTCTTGGCTGCACAGTAGAATCACCTGCGAGCCTTTTGGATTCTCAGTGATCAGACCAGTTTATCAGAATCTTTTATGTGGGACCCCATTATCAGTATATTTTAAAGTTCCTAGGGTGCTTATTGCAGCAGTTGCTCAGTGAAAAGATAACTAGGGTGAAAAGAATAGTAGATTATAATGGAGAGTTTTGGTACTTGTGTTCCCATGTACCTAGGTTAAATTCTTGGCATCTCATTAACTTGTTTTAGTCAAGTTACTTTTCTGAGTCTTGGTTTATGCTTTGTAAAATTGGAGTAATAATAATATCTACCTCATGAGGTTGCAGTGAGATAAACGAGACCATATATGTAAAACACTTAGAATGGTGCCTGAAAATAATAGTTCCTCAGTACTAGGTTTCTTTTAATGATAGATATTTACTTTATGTTATAAATGAGGTTGGTGCAGTCACAATGCTGCTATCAATATTATTTTAATCTGTTACATGATACAAGCTGGGAGTAATCTAAGGAGTTCTCCCATTAGGTCATGGTTGAATCATAGCTTGGCTGAGTTTCATTAAATTATTATGCTGCAACTATTCAGTTAATAGAAGATTTTATTTTACATATTTGCCATTATAATTTTTTTTTTACACAGGATTAATTCATTGCTGTTTTAAAAATAGAAAATATTTAATTAAATCCAACATAAATCTCTTGTTTTGATGCTTTATAAAAGTAAGTCTTCCTGCTTATGTGTTTTCAGTATTTTGTCGGTCATATCTTATTATCTCAAGGTTTTCATTTTAGGCTATAGCACTTCTGGAATCCTACAAGACAAAAAAAAAAAAAAAACGGAAAAATCCACACATAATAGTTGTTTTATGAGAACTTAAATTCTTTCTCCAAAGATATTAAGATAACTGCAAATATCTTTAAAAAAAAAAAAAACAGGATGTATCTTTGAGAGGAGAACCCTTCAAGCTGGTTAACTATCTTGTACCTTTTCTGTTTATAAAAATAGCATCTACTATGTTCTGGACTTATACAACTGACTCATAAGCTGTCACAGCAAGGACCAGCATGTGAAATATGAAGTCAGAGCGATAAACACAATGACACACCTGTCAGATACATTGATCTCTATTTGTTCTCAGATCAAATCAGCTAGAGTTGCAACTTGTCTATTCAGTGAGAGATATTTTCTAACCATAGGTCTGATTTCTGGTTGTCTTTCCCTTCTCTGATAGTGACATGACAGTGGCCACACATCATGTAAGTGAGCAAAGAAAATACATATTTTTGTAATGATTAAATGTGTTGTAAGTGGAAATTTGAAACCTAAGGACTCTACACTTAGTTTGTATGCTGTAAATCTCATATAGTTAGAATGTTGGACAGTAAGATGTTTTGGTTAATAAAACATTGTGGTTAACTTTAAGTTGCCACAGATACCATATATGGCTTATCATTTCTCAGAGAAACCAGTTATAATAAAATATATTTAGCACAATCACTGTTCTAAGCTTAATCTTGTGTCATTCATAAGACATATGAGAATTTCACAGATCTCAGGATCATTATTAAAAATGTTAACTACTACATATGACGAGGTTTACAATATTTAGCTGAAGCTATACTAACCCTATTACAGATGGTTGATTTTCTCATTAAGTCCCTGATATCAAATTCTTCCTGTCATTAGCCTTCAATGAAACAATGCACAAAACTTAGTAATTCTAGTTGTTTTAAAAGATTCTTAATGAACAGAGCTATACAGAATTTATTGTCTTCTCTTCCTAAATACCTTCTATCATTCATGTTATTTTACTCACAACATTACATATCTCCTTTCTTTTGGGGAATATTTCTCCTTCTTTTATGCTCTAAATAAATTAATACATATTGGGTCACCCTTTATAAAAATTTCACTATTGGATGATGGGAAGATAGTCAGAGACTAAAATTACCCATTAAATACAAAGTTAGATATGGGGAAGCATTCAAGTGGTATTCATTACCCCTACTGCTTCAGGGCTGGGGGGGTGTTGTTATATGTGTGTTTTAATAAAAAAAATGAGGAAATTTATTTAATTATTTTTAAATTGCAATACTACATAGACATAATGCAAAAATACCAGAGTTTATTTTTTTAGAGTCCTATTCTTTTAGAGAAACAATAAATCCAGAATTTTTGTAGAGAAGCTGAATGATAGTTTCTACTAGAGGTAAAGGTTTACATTTCTACTAGATAGTATAATAGGCAGGAACCCAGAAATTCCTCGATTCTGCCTTGTCAATTGCCCCTTCTCCCTGCAAGGTTTCTCTCCAAGCAAGCAACAAAGAAGAATGAGAATCAAAGTTTATTTTATTATTAGCTGGCCTAGCATCGTATACCCTAGTGTAAAACTATGCTACATTTTATGATACAGCATGTGCTTAGTATTTTAGGGAGAATGTGAGGGTGGGTCTATTTTACCCTTGGGGTGAAATTTCTGGACCAGCACTTTCAGACAGAAGTATTTAGAACAGCACCCCATGACTAGAGCTGGACAAAAGCAAAAAAGAGAAAAATAAAATAAATATATAGTGTGTGAAGCAGATCCTGTTTTAACTAAACAATTTTACTATAGGGGAAGCAGAAAGGAAGAGAGAAAAGATGTGTTCAGCCTATCTTAAGGAAGCTGATCTGATCTAGATTTGAAGCAGGAAGCCAGAGATAGAGGTCCCACATCCAGGGTTTCTGCATTGCATTAACTTTAGAGAGTGCCATTCACATCTTAGTCCATGTTGGGCATTTGCAAAACTAGTCTTTTTCTAATTTATTTACCCTCTACCCACTAATTCCTGGCACAATCTGAGTCCTATACCCTGAATGTTCTGAATAAGAGGGTGACCCAAACCAGACTTAGCCTTGGAAGAAGAAGTTGGAATCTTCTCCTTCTACAGTTTCTAACATTAACAAGATATATATGTAAGTGTCACTTACAGTGCAGTTTAATAGGCTAATTTACCAGAAACTATGAAAGTAGAAATCAAGAAAGTAAAAACATGATATCTCTAAATCCGAAGGTAAATATTTTAGATGATGTAAATTTATGATTCATTAGGTATTTGTGTGCAGAAATAAATATAAAGGGATTAAAATTGTCAGCTCCTTTATAAACCTAACAGCATGTTGTATTTGAATGTTGTAATCTTGCTTTAAATTTCAAACATATTTTCTCCTATACTTCAGTGAAGTATAGCATATCCAGTCTCATTATAAGCCTTTAATCTAATTATTAGGAAAAATGCCATTTCTAGAAATTTCCTAGGAAAAAATTTACAGAATTCAATGAAGAAGGCTAGTTGATATAATCCCAAATTGTTCTCTGTTATGGTCACACTTCTATTTTTTAATCCCCTTATCTATTTAACAAAATCCATTAATATATATTTTATGTTTACTGTGATAACTATTATGATATGCTTACTATCAAAGATAAATAAGCCAAGACTTCTGACATTACAGAACACTGGGTGTATTTCACTTTTTTTTCAATCAAAAGGTGTTATGATTCACATTAAACAAAATACAAGTAAATAGAAAGATTGCTTTGAGGTTATGTATCCTCTTCTAGATCATAAGGTACTTGAGGGCAGGGAGTGAACCTTATTTAACTTTGAATGTCCAGTGCCTGGCCTATAGTAAATTCATGCTTTCACTTAAAAAATATTTGTTGAGCATCAACCATGTGCAGATCACTATTTTATTTTCAATGAACAAAAAGCCTGCCCTTTTTTAATAATAATGGTGGTAGACAATAAATGAGATAAATGAAAATATAGGATATTAGAAAGTGATACATACTAATGAGAAAAATAAAGAAAAAGTAAAAGAGAGTGTGATAGGTATGTGGAGATAGTGAAATTTTAAAAAGGATGTCTAAGGAAGATTTTACTGAAAAGGTGACTTTTGAGTTAAGATCTGAAGGAAATAGGGGAGCAACCATGTAGATACATGGTTAAAGCATATTCCAGACCACAGAACACTGAGGTGTTAGTGTGCCAGGCATGCTCAAGGAAAAGTAAGAAGGCCAGTAAAGCTGGATATAAGAAGGAGAGTAGTCAACAAGGTCAGTCAGAGAAGTAGTGGGGAGTCAAATCATCTATGTTCTTTTAAGCTATAGTCCAGGCTTCGCTATTTATGCTGAGTGAAGCAGGAAAGCACTAGAGGCTTTTGAGCAGAGGAATGGCATAATCAGACTTTAATTTTAAAGGATTACTATATATTGAAAAAAAAGTTGCAAGAAAGCATGAGTAGGTAGAGGGAGACCAGTCAGGAGGGTATTGCAATAATCCAGTCAAGAGATGGTGTTAGCTTGTACTGGAGTAGGGACTATTGGATAATAAGAAGTGGTTTGACATTTAGTTATATTTCGAAGGTAGAGTTCACAGTACTTGTTGATAGATTAGATTTAGGTGTGAGTGAAAGAGATGAGCCCACAATGACACAGTTAACTGAGATGTGGGAAATGCATAAGGATATGTTTTGTGGTGGTGAGTGCTATCATGAACTCAATTTGGGAAACATTGGAGTTAAGAAGCATAGTCAGCATCAAACTGGATATGCTAAGTAGGCACTTAGATGTAGAAGTCTGGAGTTTAGGGTTGAGGTTCAGCCTGGAGATTGATATTGAAAAACAATTACCACACAGATGATGTTTAAACTGATGAATCACTCAAGTAGCAAATATAGCTTTTAAAAAATCCTGGAGTTGAATTCACTCCAATTGTAGAGAAATGAAAAAGAACAGACAAAATAATGAAAAGGAGTGGCCAGAAAGATAATGAAAAACCAGATGAGTGTACGATCCTGGAAACCTAAGAAAGGAAAGTGTTTAAAAGAAGGAAGATTGCTTTGGAGACAAAGCCATCCTGAGAAAAAAGAACAAGGCTGGATGTATCACACTGCCTGACTTCAAATTATACTACAAAGCAACAATAATCAAAATAGCATGGTATTAGCAAAACAAACAAACAAACAAACAAACAAACAAAAACCAAACACACAGACCAGTGTAATGGAATTGAGAGCCCAGAAATAAACCCACATATATATGGGAAGATAATTTTTGACAAAGGAGCCAAAAATATACAATGGAGAAAAGAAAGTGTCTTCAATAAATGGTGCTTGGAATATTGGAGGGCCACATGACACTAGACTGCTATCTGTCACCATACAACAACATTAACTCAAAATAGATCAAAGACCTAAATTTAAGACATGAAACAAATTACATAGAAGAAAATGTAGGTACTAAACTCATGGACCTTAGAGTTAGAAAAGATTTTATGAATTTGACTTCAAAGGCAAGGGAAGTCAAAGCAAAAATAAGTAAATGGGACTATATCCAACTAAAAATCTTCTGCACAGCAAAAGAAACCACCAAGACAAAGTGGCAACTGACCAAATGAGAGAGGATATTTGGAAACAGTGCCTCCAATAAAAAGCGAATATCCAATATGTATAAAGAATTCATATAACTCAACAATGACAAAAAAACAAACAATCCAATTTTTAAAAATGGGCAGAGGACCTGAACAGTCACTTCTCTCAATATGTCATACAAATAGTCAACAAACATATGAAAAGATAGTCAGTTTTACTAGCTATTAGGGAAATGCAAATAAAAACCACAGTGAGATTCTATCTCACACCTGTTAGAATGGCTGTCATCAACAGAACAAGTAATAACAAGTGTTGGAGAGGTTGTGGGGAAAAAGGAACCCTCATACATTGCTGGTGGGAATGTAAATGGGTACAGCTACTGTGGAAAACAGTGTGGAGGTTCCTCAAAAAAATTAAGAATAGAATTAAGACTCAGCAATTTCTCTTCTAGCTATCTACTCCCCAAATTTAAAAACATGTATCCCTAAAGATGTATGCTCCCCAGTGTTCATTGCAGCATTATTCACAGTGGCCAAGACATGGAAATAACTGAAGCACCCTTCAATAGATGATTGGATAAAGAAAAGGTGGTACATATATACAATGGAATATTATGCAGCCATAATAAAAGATGAAATATTGCCATTTATGACAACATGGATGAATCTTAAGATAGCCATCCTAAACAAAATCAGACAGAAAAAGTTGAGAATTATATGATTTCAATCATATATGGGATATAAAACTGAAAGCAACAAATGAAGACAAACAGAAACTCATAGAACACAGACAACAGTTTAGTGGTTACCAGAAAGAAAGTGGGAAAGGGGTATAGAAAAGGGTAAAGGGGGTTAAATATATGGTGACAGAAGGAGATTTGACTTTGGATGGTGAACACATGGTGCAATATACATATGGCATGTTATTGAATTGTATACTTGAAACCTATATGTTATCCAATGTCACTCCAATACATTTAATTTAAAAATAGCGATTAGATTGTCATTCCCCTTTATCTCATTGGAATGGGAATAAAAGATTTTCTGTTCAATAAAAGTATTTAAAATTTCATTAAGTAAAGCATATAATAACATAAAGCAAGCTTTGGATGCAAATAAAAATGAATGGGAAACATTATTTTAGGTATAGTTACTTGGATTGGTTCTCAAAGTGAAATCTAAGGACACCTATGATTCCCTAAAACCCTTCTGGGGGTCCATGAATTCAAAGCTATTTTCATAATACTAAAATGTCATTTTTAATATGCACTATGTTGATATTTGCACAATTGTGCCAAAACAATGATGAATAAAACTGCTAGTGCCTTAGCATAAACTAAAGCACCGGTACTAAATTCTAGTAATAGTCATTTGTATTCTTCGTTACAATACATTCATAGCAGGGGGAAAGCCAGTTTCACCTAATGTCCTTAATGAAGCAGTAAATATTATTATTTTTATTATATTTAGATCCTTGAATATACATCTCTTTAATAATCTATAAAACAGAGTGGAAAGTGGGCAGAAAGCACTTCTTCCCCTTACCAAGTATGAAGGTTGTCTCCAGGAAAAGCACTTATAAGATTGTTTGAATTTTGAGACTTTCCTGGCTGCTTTTTTTATAAAACACAATTTTTACTTGAAAGGACTACTGAGAAGCTATGGTTATTCTGACTTGGGCATTTGGCAGACTTTTCTTTCAAAAATAAATGAAGCAAGTCTCTCACTTCAAGGAAGACAACTGACAGTGTTCATTGCCAATAACAAAATGTAAGCTTTCAAGTGGAAATTAGAATTTTGGATTTTTAAAAAATGTCTTAGTTTTCATTTCTGATGAGTAAGTCTGGATAAATATAATCTAAGTAAACAAAAGTACTTAGGTCTCTCAATTCTTCAGAATGTAAAGATGTCATGAGGCCAAAACGTTTCAGTATTGCTGGTCTATTGCATTAACTACCTTGTAGGCTACCTTATTAAGAAGCAGTCAATTAATTTTCATTCATAAATGTTTATTTATGTTCCACCTACCACCTCTTATTTTATATCAATCCTGAGCTGTTCATTAAATACAACTCAGCCACCTTAGCTGGATTTGCAGACTTACAGGTCTCACTTTCTTTATTTTCTTTCTGTGCTTTTTATCTCTTGAAATACTCCTCTGATGCTAATGACAACTTGATATTTTCTTTTGTTTTCTTCTTTGCAAAATAAACACTTTAATTTCCTTTATAATTCTCTTTATTAAGCCATTTATACTGCTTATCTGATATATTTTTAATATTTTTTTCAATTCATAACATTTTCTAGATCTCACAAACTGTTACAGAATTGAACTTTTTGACAATTATGAATTTTAAGTTATAAAATTGAATCAAGGTACAGCACCCACAGATATAACTTGTTTTACCTTACAAATTATCACCTAAAATGTGTATGCCTATTTGTTTACATTTTCTACCAGCAACATTTTCTTAAATACCTTACACCAAATGAGCACTTCCTCTCTTAAGAACAGAAGACAGTGGTTACCAACAAAGTCAGTATATATAGTAAAATATATAATTTTAAATAGGAATACCTGTAATGTATGCTGTACTTTTAATAGGTTTCTAGATTTTACTAAGTATTTACAAGAGATACATAGTAAATTCTGTTGAATACATAAACAAACAGGAGAACTGGAGCATGTTCAGAATATTGTGATAAGGATGTTAAGAAGATCCAAAACCATACAATATAAAGAACTGTTGGAAGAAGTAGGGTATTTATGTACCTGTAAGAAAGACAGCTCATGGGAGAACACTGTCTTTAAACATTGAAGAACATTCGTAGTAATGGAACTTCTTCTATACCCACCTAAGCAGTAGAACTACAGCCAGTAGGCAAAAGTAACAGAAAGACAGATTTCAGTTTTGTATAAGTACTTTCTGACAGAGCTATCCCAAGCTGGAATGGGTGCTTTAGAGTGTATTAATTCTCATTAGGGATATTTAGAGTTGAATTTGTGACTGTATATTAGGCCTGTTGCATGGAGAATTCAAGAATTGGTTGGATGACTGGATTGGATAGCTTTTTAGATCCTTTATAACTCTTAGATCCTATGATTAATAACTTTTCATTTTTGTTTCTGAGCCTAACTTGTTTTAAAGGATAAAATTCAGCCATGAGACATGGCTTGTAGTAAAATTAAAGCATGACGAAAAGCATTATATTATTTAACAATGAGATGCAGGTGTACTAAGTAATATTGCCTTGTATATGTCTGTATTGGCAAAACTCATTAGCAAATGAATGAATTAGGGTTCTGGTTACATTTTTGCTGCCATTGTAATGAGATGTGTCTCAAAAGGCAAGTATAAAGATATGTAAAGGAAGGTATCTCTGAGAGACCATACATTGGGCCTTAATGCATGAAGTATATAAATGAACCTCCCTTAATCATTCTTTCATAGCTTTCTAACTCTTTGACCTACCCATAATGTTTTGTTTCTCCTATACAATCTGCATTCAGTACTAATCAATTATATTGGCCATGTTCTACAAAAGTCCCTGATAAAATACCAGTGGACATTGGATAAATAATAGCTATTTAGCCTTATGAATCTATTTCCTCATCCATGAAATGATGCTGTGCCATCCATACTACCTGTCTTTCAGACCTATGAGATAATGTATATAAACATAGTTTGTAAACACTAGAGTTGTTGAATATAAGGCATTATAACTAAGAAAAATTAGAACGATTGATTATAGTCTGAGGTAAAATTTTAAGAAAATGTTGACTGTGCATGGGTCCCATCAGTGAAATTAAAATGATATTGTAAAATTTCAAATCAATATCTATTCTTGGACATTTATAGATTTAATCACATGGAAATTGTAAACAAAATTCTGGCATTAGATAATAGCTGTATAAATATGAATTGACTTTATTGACTTTCTTAATTGTTTTTCCTTGGCTGGAGACATTCCCAATATGAAATCAGTCTATATATACATAGCCACAGTCCTTATCCACAATTGAAAAAAAATTTTAAAAATCTCTAAAAGTCAACAATGTTTTTATAATTAATTTTAATATCAAAACTGACCTAACTTGAATTGATTTGATAGCAAAACCTAAGAATGTGAGATGCTAATTATTATACTTATCCCATTTAGTGTGAATAATCATATGTTTTACTGCAGAAATATTAATATGTCTGATTATAGGGTGATGCCCCAGATCCCAATGGAGGTGTTATGTAATATAAATTATATGTCTTCGTATTGCCTTTTTTAAAATTAAAATTAGTGGAGTGACATTGGCTACTAAAATTATATAGGTTTCAAGTGAACAATTCGATGATACATCATCTGTATATTGTATTCCATGTTTACCACCCAAAGTCAAAATTGCCTTTTAAAAATCTGAAATTAAAAAAGTATCTTAAAAAAAAAAAAGGTAACTAGTGACATCAGAAGCATGGAAGAGTGAGAGATTTCCCCAGATCTCTCCCCTTGAAATAACAATAGATGAAAATCTAAAACTTAACAAATAATACCCAACCTACACACAAGCAAGTCTGAGTGAGTGATCTGTGCATAAGAGCTACCAGAGGTCAGAACCTCAGGAGTCAGAGGAGGATTGGGGGGAACAAAGAAGCTGCCTCTTACAACTAGAGATCTCTGCAGGAGGAGAGGGTGGGGAGAAGTTGTGGCCGGTTCCTTGAACAGGCCTGCCTGCGGGCCTATGAGTTCCACACAGCAGCATAGCCCAAGGATCAGGAGAGAAAGCAAAGCAAAGTAGGGAAAGCAGAAAAGTAACAGCTGATTATCACCAACCACAACTGCAAAATGCAAAGCTGAGCCATACTAACCTTCATCCTTTAACACAGAGGGCAAGCCTGGCCCCATATCCTCCAAGACTGAACACCATAGACCCCAAGGGAAATTGAGCAAAAACTACCAAAACTGTCACTAACATTGATGGACTGAGACTTAGGGTAGTGATTGTGACTGAATATAAGAAAAAAACCAAGGCATTATTTAGGTTCAAAGTAGAAATCCAAGAGGCTTAGAAATCACCTACTGGAACCCAAGAGAAAAACATGTTCTTAGCAACAGGCTAAAGAGAGACCCTTATATAATAAATCTTTCTGGAAAAAAAAGATAAAAGAAAAGCAGAACATACTTCCATTAATGCCCAGGAGGAGAAATAGTCCATTAAACACCATGAACAACCAAGGTGACAAGGCAGCTCAGAAAGGAGAAAAATCTTCAGAAAATAAGCTTAAAGACATAGAAATATGTGAGGGACTCGAATGATGGAGAATTTAGGATTGTACTTCTGAAGACTCAGATCAAAAATAATTCAGACAACAATAACAGGAGTTGAAAAAACAACTAGATCAGCAGAATGAGTTTTTTAGGAAAGAGATTGAAAACCTATAAAAGAATCAAATAGAACTTCTGAAAATGAAGAACACATTAAAACAGATGAAGAATGAAATAACAAGTTTGGGCAATCGAGTCGACCAAATAGAAGAAAGGATCAGTGATATTGAAAACAGAAATCTAGAAATAATTCAAAAGGAAGAAGAGAGAAATCGAAGAATGAAGAATAACAAAAGAGAAATACAAGAACTAGCTAATAGCATCAGGAAAAGCAACAGAACAATAATGGGTATTCCAGAAGGAGCAGGGATTAGAGAGCATTTTCAGACAAACAGTTGAGAATTTTCGAAATCTAAAGAAGGAACTGGAGCTTGGAATTCAAGAAGTCAACAGACACCCAGTTATCTCAACCAAAAAAAGCATTCTCTAAGACACATTATATTAAAATTATCAAAACTTAATGACAAAGAAAGAATTCTCAGGGCAATCAGGGAAAAGAATATGGTAACCAATAAAGGAACAATAATTAGAGTATCTTCGGATTTCTCAGCACAAACTTTACAAGCAAGAAATGAGTGGAATCAAATATTAAAATTATTAAATGAAAGGAACTATCAGCCAAGATTAATGTACCCGGCAAAGCTCTCCTTTAGGTATGAAGAAGAAATAAAGACCTTTTTAGACATACAAAAATTGAGGGAATTCTCCACTACAAGCCTGCATTACAGGAAATACTGAAAGGAGTCAGCCCATGTAAAACAAAATAAGAACAACAAAGATATATAACAAGGAGCAAGGTAACTACCAAGTAGATAGAAGCAGAGTAGTGCAATCCCTATTAAGATCAGGGTATTATAAGCTTAAGCAATAAGAAAAGAGATTTGCTATTGCAAGATAGTAATGAACATTCATCATTCATAGGAACAAATTGAGACAACAATAACAGAAAAGGGGAGGATTGAAAGATCCAAATTCACAAATGGGAATGGAAAAAAGGCACATGCAGAAGAAAACGGGCTACTATCCTTTACATATTCTTCATGGTAACCACACATCAGTGATTCAGGACTGAAGTATATAACATAAAAGAAGAAGGACCAGAGGGAAAACCCACAAAACCCAACAACAACAACAACAACAAAACAAACAAACAGAAATGAAAGAACAAGAAATAATGGAAATAATGAACTATCAGAACACAAAAGATAAAATGGCTATAGGAAAATCTCATATTTGAATAATCACCCTAAATATAAATGGACTAAACTCAGTAATAAAAAGGCACAGAGTTGCAGAGTGGATCATAAAAACAAAACTCAACCATATGCTGCCTCTAGAAGACACATTGTAGTTCCAAAGACAACTATCGACTCAATGTGAAAGGGTGGAAAATAATATTTCAAGCAAATAGCATTCAGAGAAAAGTGGGAATAATGACTAATATCAGATGATATAGATTTCAAAATAAAAAAGGTAAAGAAAAGTAGTGAGGGACACTTCATAATGATAAAGAGAATCATGCACCAAGAAGACATGACACTTATTAATATCTATGCTCCCAATCAGGGAGCCTCAGAATATGTAAAGCAATTACTAACAGAACTGAAGGGAGAAACAGACCAAACCACTATCATAATGGGGACCTAAGTACCCCACTGTCGATTATGGACAGATAATCCAAACAAAAAGTCAATAATGAAATAACATCCTTTAATGACATATTACACCAACTGGACATAATTGACATTTAAAGAGCCTTTCATGCCAAAACATTTGCTTATACATTCTTCTCTATTGCACATGGAATGTTCTCAAGGACTGACCACACACTGGGACACAGGGATAGCCTCAACATATATAAGAGAGTTGAAATCATACCAACCATATTCTCTGATCATAATGCTTTGAAGCTAGAGATCAACTGTAAAGAGAACGTGGGGAGAACCACAACTACGTGGAGATTAAACAACATACTACTGAAGAATGACTAGGTCAGAGAAGAAATGAAAAGAAAGATCAAGAAATACATAGAAACAAATAATGATGATAGTACAGCATATCAAAACTTTTGGACACAGCAAAAATGGTAATAAAAGGAAAGTTCATACAATTACAGGGCTATCTCAGAAAACAAGAATGAGCACAAATAAATATCCTTACACTTCATCTTTAAAAACTAGAAAAGGAAGAAGAAATGACCTAAAATGAGCAGAAGGAAAGAATAATCAAAATTAGAGCAAAATTAAATGAAAATGAGAAAAAATAGAAAAAGTAAATGCAAAAAAGAGCTGTTAATTAAATTCACAAACCCTTGTCTAGACTCATTAAAGAAAAAAGAGAAAAAAAGAAACAAAATCAGGGATGAAAGAGGAGAAATTATGACAGACACTGCAGAAGTACAAAGGATCATACAAGAATACTATGAAAGACTATATGACACCAAATTTAATGATCTAGAAGAAATGGACAAGTACTTAGAAAGATACAACCTTCCTAGACTGATTCATGAAGAAATGGAAAATCTAAATAGACCAATCAGTAGTATGGAAGTTGAAACAATTATCAAACACCTACCAAAAAGTAAAAGTCCAGGACTAGATGGCTTCACCAGTGAATTCTACCAAACATTCAAAGATTTAATACTTATTCTCCTCAAATTCCTTCAAAAACTCAAAGAGGAAGCAATACATTCTAACTCATTTTATGAGGCCAATATTACCTTGATACCAAAACCTGGTAAAGATAACACACACACAAACACACACACATGAAAACTATAGACCAGTATCTTTCATGAACACATATGCAAAAATATTAAAAAAGATACTAGCGAACCGAATACAGCAACATATTAAAAGGATTATACACTCTGATCAAGTGGGTGTCACTCAGGGGCACAGAGATGGTTCAACATATGCAAATAAATTAATGTGATACACCATATAAACAAATTTAAAAATAAGAATCGTATAAACTTATCTGTAGATGCAGAACAAGCCTTTGACAAGATAGAGCATCCATTTATGATCAAAACACATTACAAAATCAGTGTAGAAGGAAAGTACCTTAACATAGTAAATACCATATATGAAAAACCCTCAGACAACATTATGCTTAATGATGAAAAACTAAAAACCTTTTCTTAAAAATCAGGAACAAGACAGGGCTGTCCACTATCACAACTGATATTCAATATAACATTGGAGGTCCTAGTTAGTGCAGTCAGGCAAGAGAAAGATATAAAAGTCATCCAAATAGAAAATTTCGAAGAAGTCAAACTGTCACTATTTGTGGATGACGCGATTCTCTATATTGAAAACCCTAAAGACTCCACAAGAACACTACTGGAAACAATAAGCAAATACAGTAAAGTTTCTGGATACAAAATCAACATTCAAAAATCCATAGCATTCCTATACTCTAATAATGAAGTGTCAGAAAAAGAAGTGGAGAAAATAATTCCTTTTGCAATTACAAAAAATAAAATACCTAGGAATAAATTTAACGAAACTTGTGAAATACTTATATAATGAAAACTATAAGAACCTGTTAAAAGTAATTAAAGCAGACACAAAGAAACAGAAAGATATTCCATATTCTTGAATTGGAAGAATTGACATAGTTAAAATGACATTATTTGCTAAAGCGTTATGCAGATTTAATGCAACCCCCATCAAAATCCCATTGGCGGGAAACATGGAGGAATGAGACATCCCCAGATCTCGTCACTTGAAACAAAAATAAGCTGAACATCTAAAGCTCAACAGAAAACACCCAAACTACACACCAGCATGTCTGAGCATGGGATTTGCACATAAGAACTATCACAGATTATAACCCCGGGTGTTGGGCGGTTGACTGGGAGAAATAAAAAAGCTGCCTCCTGAAGCCGCTGGAGCTCCTTGAAGGAGGAGGGGGAGGGGTGAAAGAGGGGCAAGTTTCTGTAGCGAGTTCCCTGAATATTCCTACCTGGAATAGCTGTGGCTGCAGGGCCCAGTCATGAGGGCAGAAAGCAGAGAAGTGGGACCAGACCACAGAGGAACAACTGCCTAGTATTGTCAACTGCAGTTGCAGAACCGAGGCTGAGCTGTAGCTCCCAATCCCCAACACAGAGGGCCCCTCCCCTCATATCCTCCAACACTGATCACCCTGGAGCCCCAGGTGAATCTGAGCAAACACTGCTGAGACTGTCGCTGACACTGACAGGGACTGAAACTGAGGATATTGAACATGATTAAATATCTACAAGAAAATTAAAAAAGCTTTATTAAGACTTTATATAAAGCAGGGATACAAGAGGCTTAGATACCACCTACTGGAAACCTAAAGAAAACTGCCTTTGCAACAGGCTAAAGAGAGATCTTTATATAATAAATCTTCTTTCTGGAAAAACAGCAGAATATATTTCCATTAATGCCCAGGCGAAGAAACAGCACATTAAACACCATGAACAACCAAGAGGACAAGGTATCTCAGAAAGAAAGAGAAAAATCTCCAGAAAATAAGCTTACAGACATAGAAATATGCGACTTAAATTACAGAAAATTCAGGATGGTACTTCTGAAAAAACTCCAAGAGATCCAAAACAATTCAAATCTACAATTTCAAGAATTGAAAAAACAACTGGATGAGCAGAGCAAGGAGATTGAAACCCTCAAAAGGAACCAAATAGAACTTCTAGAGATGAAGAAAACACTGCAAGAGTTGAAAAATGAAATAGCAAGCTTTGGAAATAGAGTCAATCAAATGGAGGAAAGGATCAGTGATATCAAAGACAGATATCTAGAAATAAATCAGAAGGAAGAAGAGAGAAGCCGAAGAATGAAAAATAATGAAAGAGAAATTCAAGAACTAGCTCATACCATCAGGAGAGGAAACATAAGAATAATGGATATTCTCGAAGGCGAGAAAAAGGAACAGGGATTAGAAAGCATTTTCAGACAAATAGTTGACAAGAATTTCCCAAATCTGAGGAATGAGCTAGTGCTTGGAATTCCAGAAGTCAAGAGAACACCCAGTTATCTCAACCCAAAAAGGCCTTCACCAAGACACATTTTATTAAAATTATCAATAATCAATGACAAAGAATTCTCAGGGCAGCCAGGGAGAAAAAAAAAAAAACAGTAACATATGAAGGTAAACCCATTAGATTATCCTTGGATTTTGCGCAAACATTACAAGTCAGAAAGGAATGGAATCAGATATTTAAACTACTAAGTAAAAGGAACTATCAGCCTAAAATAATCTATCCAGCTAAGCTCTCCTTTAGATATGAAGTAGAAATTAAGACTTTTCCAGACATACAAAAATAGAGAGAATTCTCTACTATGAGGCCTGCACTACAGGAAATACTGAAAAGGGTCAGCTCACCTAAAATAAAATTAAAAAAAATACATAATTAGGAGTAAAGTGACCATCAGTCAAATAAAAGCAGAGGAGTGCAACTCTCACTAAGAATAGAGCATTATATGCTTAAATAATAAGAATTGTTATAACAAGATAGTAATAAACATTCAGCATGCACAGGAACAAATTGAGATAACAATGAATGAAAATGGGGAGGATTCAAGGATCCAAATTCGCAAGGGGGAATGGAGATAAGGCACACACAGAAGAAAATGAACGACTGTATGTGTATGTATATGTATATGTGTGTGTGTGTGTGTGTGTGTATGCATATTTACACACACACACATAAGTGTGTGTGTGTGTGTGTGTGTGTATATATACATATATATATCCACCTGTGAAAGAATGAAACTAGACTGTTGTCTATCATCACATACCAAAATTAACTCAGAATAGATTAAGTACCTAAATATAATACCTGAAACAATAAAACACATAGAAGAAAACATAGGAATTAAACTCAAGGGCCTTGGATTTAAAGAGGATTTTATGAATTTGGCCTCAAAAGCAAGGGAGGTAAAAGCTAAAATAAATGAATGGGACTACATCAAACTAAAAAACTGCTCAGCAAAATAAATCATCAACAAGGTAAAGAAATAACCATCCAAATGGGAAAATATATTTGCAAGCAACAACCTTAATCAGGGCCTAATATCCAAAATATACAAAGAACTCATACAACTCAATAACAACAACAACAACAACAACAACAACAACAAATGGTCCAATCAAAAAATGGGCAGAGGACCTGAACAGACACTTGTCCCAAGAAGACATGCAAATATCCAACAAACATGAAAAGATACTCAAGATCTCTAGCTATTAGGGAAATGCTAATCAAAACCACAATGAGATACCATCTCACACCTGTCAGAATAGCTATAATCAACAGGACATGTAATAACAAATGTTGGAGAGGATGCAGAGAAAAAGGAACCATCATACACTGCTGGTGGGACTGCAAATTGTTACAGCCACTATGGAAAACAATATAGAGGTTCCTCAAAAAATTAAGAATTGATCTACCATATGATCCAGCAATCCCTGTACTGGGTATTTACCCCAAAGACTTGAAAACCCATATCCGAAAAGATATTTGCACACTGATGTTCATAGCAGCACTATTCACAGTGGCCAGGACATGGAAGTGACCGAAGTGTCCTTTGATAGATGACTGTGTAAAGAAGCTGTGGTACATATATATAATAGAATATTACTCAGCCATAAGAAGAGATGAAATAACTGCCATTTGAGACATGGATGGACCATAAGATAATCATGCTAAGCGAAATAACCCAGACAGAAAAAGTTGAAAATTACATGATGTGACTCATATGTGGGATATAAACCTAAAAGCAACAAATGAGCAGGACAAACAAACAGAGACTCATGGACAGGGACTATAGGCTAGTGTTTACTAGAGGAATATAGACTAGTGGTTACTACTGGGGTAGGGAAGGAAGGGGGATAGATGGGTAAAGGTGGTCAAATATAGGTTTTAGGGGAGAGTGAAGTGGTTAAATGGGATCAAATATATGGTAGCTGAAGGAAACTGGACTTTGGGTGGTAAACACACAATAAAGTATGCATAAGACAAATGATAATGTACATCTGAAAATTATATAATTGTATTAACCCATGTTACCCTAATAAACTTAATTAATTTTTTTTTAAATTTCCCATTGGTGCTTTTTAAAGAAATAGAACAAAAATTCATCAGATTCATATGGAAGCCCAAAAGACCCTGAGTCACCAAAGCCATCCTGAGAAAAAAGAAGGAGGCTGGAGACATCACCCTGCCCAACTTCAAATTATACTACAAAGCGACAATAATCAAAATGGCATTGCATTGGCAGAAAAACAGACACACACACACCAGTGGAACAGAATAGAGAATCCAGAAGTAAACCCA
>CM053505.1:41489560-41654318 GCA_028627145.1 Eidolon dupreanum
TGGGTTTACTTCTGGATTCTCTATTCTGTTCCACTGGTGTGTGTGTGTCTGTTTTTCTGCCAATGCAATGCCATTTTGATTATTGTCGCTTTGTAGTATAATTTGAAGTTGGGCAGGGTGATGTCTCCAGCCTCCTTCTTTTTTCTCAGGATGGCTTTGGTGACTCAGGGTCTTTTGGGCTTCCATATGAATCTGATGATTTTTTGTCCATTTCTTTAAAATACGCTGATGGAATTTTGATAGGGATTGCATTAAAATGTATAATGCTTTAGATAATATGGTCATTTTAACTATGTTGATTCTTCATATCTAAGAATACAAAATATCTTTCCATTTCTTTGTATCTTCTTTGATTTCTTTTAATAGGGTCTTATAATTTTCACCATGTAGGTCCTTCACATGTTTCATTAAATTTATTCCTAGGTATTTTATTCTTTTTGTTTTGATTGCAAAAGGAATTATTTTTTCCACTTCTTTTTCTGATGCTTCATTAGTAGAGTATAGGAATGCTATGGATTTTTTAACATTAATTTTGTATCCAGAAACTTTGCTGTATTTCCTTATTGTTTCTAGTAGTGTTCTTGTGGAGTCTTCAGGGTTTTCTATAGAGAATTGTGTCATCTGCAAATAGTGACAGTTTGACTTCTTTGTTTCCTATTTGGATGCCTTTTATATCTTTCTCTTGCCTGACTGCACTAGCTAGGACCCCCAATGTTATAGTGAATAACAGTTGCGATAATGTACAGCCTTGTCTTGTTCCTGAACTTTGAGAAGAGGTTTTTAGTTTTTTATCATTAAGTATAATGTTGCCTAAGGGTTTCTCGTATATGGTGTTTACTATGTTAAGGTACTTTCCTTCTATCTCAATTTTGTGATGTGTTTTGATCATAAATCAATGCTGTATCTTGTTGGAGGTTTTTTCTGCATCTACTGATATATAGGATTCTTATTTTTCAATTCACTTATGTGGTTTATCACATTAATTTATATGCATATGTTCAACCATCCCTGTGCCTCTGAGATGAAGCCCACTTGATCGTGTTATACAATCTTTTTAAAAATGTTGCTGTATTCGGTTTACTAGTATGTTATTTAGGATTTTTGCATCTGTGTTCATGAGAGATATTGGTCTGTAGCACTTTTTATTTTTTGTGTCATTTTTACCAAGTTTTGGTATCAGAGTAATATTGGCCTCATAAAATGAGTTGGGAAGTATTACCTCCTTTTCTATTTTTTGAAAGAATTTGAGGAGAATAGGTATTAAATCTTTGAATGTTTGGTAGAATTCACTGGTAAAGCCATCTGGACCTGCACTTTTCCTTTTTGGTAAGTTTTTGATGGTCGTTTTAATTTCCATAGTGCTGATAGGTCTATTTAGAATTTCTAGTTCTTCTTGATTCAAACTAGGAAGGTTGTGTATTTTTAAGTACTGGTCCATTTCTTCTTGGTTTAAATTTGGAGTTATATACTTTTTCATACTATTCTTGTATGATTCTTTGTATGCCTGTGATATCAGTTGCAGTTTCCCCTCTTTCATCCCTGATTTTGTTTATTTGTGTTCTTTCTCTTTTTTCTTTACTGAATCTAGCCAGGGATTGGCAATTTTATTAACCTTCTCAAAGAACTAGCTCTTTTTAACATTTATTTTTTCTGGTTTGTTGTTGTTGTTGTTGTTTGTTTTCAATTTCATTTATTTCTGCTCTAATTTTGATGATTTCTTTCCTTCTGCTGACTTTAGGCTTCATTTATTTTTCCTTTTCTAATTTGTTAAGATGAAACATTAGGTTGTTTATTTGGCTCATTCTTGCTTTTGGAGATAAGCCTGTAATGATATGAACTTTTCTTTTATGACCGCTTTTGCCATTTCCAAAAATTTTAATATGTTGTATTATCATTATCATTCGTTTCTATATATCTCTTGATCTCTATTTCTTCTCTGACCCAGTTATAATTTGGTGGCATGTTCTTTAATCTCCATGTATTTGTGGTTCTTCTTTATTTAACTTTGTCGTTGATATCTGGTTTCAAAGCATTATGATCAGAGAATATGGTTGTTATTATTTCAACCCTATTATATTTGTTAAGGCTATCTCTGTGTCCCAATGTGTGGCCAATTCTTGAGAATGTACCATGTGCACTAGAGAAGAATGTATAAGCAGCTATTTTGGGATGGAAGGCTCGTAAATGTCAATTATGTCCAGTTGATGTAATGTGTTACTTAAAGATGTTATTTCCTTATTGATTTTCTGTTTGGATTATTTGTCCATAATCAACAGTGGGGTAATTAAGTCCCCTAGTATGATTGTGTTTTGGTTTGTTTCTCTATTTCTGTTAGTAATTGCTTTATATATTTCAGGGCTTCCTGATGGGGAACACAGATATTAATAAGTGTTTTGTCTTCTTGGTGTATTAGTCCCTTTATTATTATGAAGTGTTCCTCAGTATCTTTCTTTACATTTTTTTTTATTTTGAAGTCTGATTTTTTTTTATATTAGTATCACTACTTCCACTTTTCTCTGAATGCCATTTACTTGAAAAATCATTTTCCACCCTTACACTTTGAATCCGTATTTTTCTGTGGAACTGAGATATGTCTCCTAGAGGCAGCATATGGTTGGATTTCTTTCTTTTTTTTTCTTTTTTCTTTTTTTTTTTTAGATCCAAACTGCAACCCTCCTCCTTTTTTTGGTGAGTTCAGTCCATTTACATTTAGGGTGATTATTTAAATATGAAGTTTTCTTATAGCCATTTTATCCTTTGCTCTCTTGTTTCGGTGTTTCCATTGCTTTCCCATCCTTGTGTTTATGTTAATTTTTTTAATTTTATTTTTGTTGGAATTTGTGGATTTTCCCTCTGGTACTTCTTGTTTCATGTTATATACTTCAGTTCTGAATCTTTGCTGTGTGATTATTATTACCAATATGTAGAGGATAGTTATATGTGTATACACACACACACACACACACACACACACACACACACACACAGTAGTCCATTTTCTTTTGTGCGTGCCTTATTTTCATTCCCATTTGTGAATCTGAATCTTTGAATCCTTTCCTTTCCTGTTATTATTGTCTCAGTTTGTCCCTGTGTATGCTGAACGTTCATTACTATCTTGCTATAGCAAATCTCTTAATAAGGGTTGCATTTCTCTGCTTCTATCTGCCTGCTAGTCACCTTACTCATATTTATGTATTTTTTTTGTCATTTTATTTTAGGTGAGCTGGCTCTTTTCAGTATCTCCTGTAATGCCCACCTTATAGTGAAGAATTCCCTCAATTTTCATGTCTAAAGGTGAGCTTTGCTGTATACATTAATCTCAGCTAGTAGTTCCACTCCTTTCCAGCTTGTAAAGTTTGTGCTGAGAAGTCTGACGATAATCTAATGGGTTTTCCATTATAGGTTACCATATTTTTTACCCTGGATACACTAAGAATTCTTTCTTTGTCACTAATTTTTGATAATTTTAATATAATATATCTTGGAGAGGGCCTTTTTGGTTTGAGATAATTGGATGTTCTGTTGCATCCTTGAATTCCAAGCTCTAGCTCATTCCTTAGGTTTGGGAAATTCTCATCAACTATTTATATGAAAATGCTTTCTAATCCCTGCTCCTTTTCCTCCCCTTTGAGAATGCCCATTATTCTTATGTTTATTCTCCTGATGGTATCAGCTCTTTTATTTTTCTTTCATTATTTTTTCATTCTTTGGTTTCTCTCTTCTTCCTTCTGATTTTTTTCTAGATTTCTGTTTTCAATATCACTGATCCTTTCCTCCATTTGGTTGATGCTATTGTCCAAGCTTGCTATTTCAATTTCATCTCTTTCAGTGTATTCATGTCCTGAAGTTCTATTTGGTTCCTTTAGAGTTTTAATCTCCTTGTTAATAAACTCATTCTGCTGATCTAGTTGTTTTTTTTTTTTCAATTCATAGAATTGTTGATATGCATTATTTTGTATCTCTTATTTTTTTCAGAAGTACCATCCTGAATTCTCTCTCATTTATGTCACTCACATATTTCTATGTCTTTACACTTATTTTCTGGAAATTTTTCTCTTTTTTTTCTGAGCTTCCTTGTAACCTTGGTTGTTCATGGTGTTTAATGGACTATTTCTCCACCTGGGCATTAATGGAAGTGTATTCTGCTTTTTTCTAGAAAGAAGATTTCTTATATAAAGATCTCTCATTAGTCTGTTGCTATAATGATGTTTTTCTTTTGGTTTCCAGTAGGTGGCGTCTAAGCCTCTTAGATCCTTGCTTTATATAAAATCTTAGTAATGCCTTTTCTTCTTATAAATATTGAATCATATTTGCTACCCTCAGTCTCAGTACTTGTCAATGTCAGCAACAGTTTCAGTAGCATTTGTTTAGATTCTCCTGGGTCTCCTCAGTGTTTGGTCTTGGAGGATATCGGGGAGTTGCCCTCTGGCTTGGGGGATGGGAGCTGCAGCTCAGTCTTGCATATTGCAACTGCGGCTGGTAATAATCAAGAGTTGCTTCTCTGCTGTTCCTACTTCTCTGTTTTCTATCCTGGTCCCTGGGCACTGCCGCTACATGGAGCTCACAGCTCTCTCAAGCAGGTCTGTTAGGGGAACCCACTGCACCTTCTCCCCTCCATCTCCTCCTTAAGGGAACTTTGGCTGGGAAAGGCAGCTTCTTTGTTTCTCCCAGTCTACTATTGACTCCTGGAGTTATGATCTGTAGTAGCTCCTATGCGCAGATCCCTTGCTCAGATATACTTGTGTTCAGGTTGGGTATTTTTTGTAGAATTTTAGATCTTCAGCTTATTGTTGTTTCAAGGGGAGAGATCTGGGGATATCTCTCATTCTACCATGTTTCTGACATCCCTTTACATTCTTTTGAGTGAGCATCAAATGAATTAATTAAAGCACTTAGTACCTGACACGTTTTATCATATAATTTTTTGTTGGTGTTACCATTTAATTGTATGTTTAAAAATTCTACACTCAAAAATATAAATTTAAAATTATATTTGGTATCATATCATGAAATGTCATGTAATTTCTATATTTTTTATTTAGAAACTGTACATATATATATATATATATATATATATATATATATATTGTTTTCAAATTAAGGTCTTATTTAATCTCTTTTCTATATACATGGTTTATTCTCTTGGATGTTTTTCAAAAATTATTTTTTCTTCTTTTGACATATGTTAGAGTGCCAGAAAATTAGTGAGCAGCTATACTGTTTCTTCTTCGGCCCTTCCAAAATATACTTCGTCCCTTCTATATTTTACTGCAAAATGATCTACATGGGCTATCTAAAATACATCCCATGGATCATTGGCTTTGATAAATAATTTGCTTCTTACATCTACTTCCTTGCCTGTCTTATCAATTTTGATAGATTTTTAAGAACCATCATGAGATGATTTCTGTAAGTTGGACATACTATAACAAGACATTATGTTAGGAAGAACTCTTTTAAAATAGTTTTATTTTAATTTTTGGTATTTAAAACAATTATCAAGTGCTAATCAATCACACTACCTTTTAACTGTTTAAAGAGTTTTAAAACAGTGTTCATTTGGAGGATAAAAATTAAAAAGACAATATTTCCCCAAAGTCTGTATTTGAAATATAATGACTTAATTTTTATTTGACAGATATACAGTTACAATGAAGCAAAAATATTTGGCTATCTATGTACATCTGTATGAATTATCTATCTTTACAATTTTTTTATAGTCAAAGAAACTTGTAGCTAAGTATTTCATCTTTACTATGTCCAGCGTAACATTGTTATTTTTTGAGATTTGAGACTCCAAATTGCCCCACATAAATTTCTCATTTGAAAATACTCTTAACTCTAACAGCATTAATGATGCAACAGTAATATTCTTGGTCTCCTGGCAACAGTATCCATGATGTTGTAGCAAGTGAAGTTCAGAGAATGTGGGGAGATCAGTTGATGGGGAACTCTGGAGAGGGAAGTTAGTCTTCAGAGTAGGAGTGCTGTTAAATTGAACAAAGTGTGCTACCAAAGGACACGGTGAGAAATCCTGTAAAAGGGGAGCAATAATAGATGAGAGACATAATATAACTGATGTGTTAATGTAGTTTCAAGAATTATGTTTATTCACAACTCCAGGGTAAGGAATTACAAAATCCTCCAGATTAATTAACTAACATATTAACATTTTCAATAAATAGGCTGATAGTAAATGATTTTCACAATTTAACTTCAGACATTTCTAAGGTGAAGTATTAAAGTAAAATTCTGTACCTCACTGTTTTTTTAGCTATCAAGTACATTTAACTATTACATGCCAGTGAAAGAAAGTTATAGCCAAGTAATCTAGCATGTTTACAGATATATTTTTTCTATAATCCTGAACTTCTTTTTAAGATTTTCTTTCTTCTTATAAAGCACTCATCAGTTACCTCTTTTGTATAGTCTCTAAGTACCTTAAAAGTGAATTCTATTTTATGCTAATAGAACAATTTAATGCAAGTAAAGATTAGAAACTATAATCAGATTAATACATTTGACATTAGTAGTAATAAATTTTGTGGATTTTATTAAGGCAATTCTATTTAAAACTATTCAAAATTCAAGGACTGATTTTTGAATTGTTTCTTCAAAGAATGCTATTCAGCTGTTTCTCTTGTGAGAAGTGGCAATGGGAGATATGGGAGATAGGAGATATGGGAAAAACATAATATTTCTAGCCAAATAAAGAGCAGAAGGTATTGAAGTGAAGGAGAGAACTCCTCATGATAAAGAGAGTTAAGAAAATAGATACTAGGAATATAAGCCTTGTTTCAGAAAAACTGCCTTCTGAGCATGGATTTAAGTTTGTTTTTATGTTGGCAATGGTTGAAGTACAGTGGGGAGGAAGAGGAGTTATTTATGTGCCTGTGTGTGTGTGTGTGTTTGTATGTATGTGTGGTGTGGTGGTGGGGGGGGTGAGTTGGATGGGTGGGAGATAGGAAAGACACAGGCCAGACAGTATTTATGGGGGTGAGAGGAAATTGGTTTTCTGTGTGGGAAGGGAGGAAAGGTCATATTATTCCACCAGAAAAAGTTCAGCACTAAAGGAGAAAGGAAAGTAGTGGAGAGATTGCCTGCCTGGGGTAGATGGAACCCATATGACTCAATATTACAGACCACCTTAAATTGTGTGACAACAGGTTGCCATGGAAATGGTTTGTGCTACCAGGAGGATGAGCCTGGGAGGAAGGGAAGTCTTCGAGTGAGTGGGACTAGAGGGGTATGTTGGGGGAAGTCGTTTCAGCACCCAGTTGCCTTTAGACAGCTGTGGCTTAGCAGCCTTGGCAGCTATTGAAAGTGCTTGCTCTCTCTGTTCTCTCTTTTCTTCTTTAATTTATTTCTGTCCTTCTTCCTTCCCCTATTTCTTCCTTCCCCTATTTTTTCCTTTTAATTTTAATTTATGCATTTATCTTTTTCTCTCTGACCACCCCTCCACTTTTCCTGTGTGCTTACCAGCAGGCTCTTTCCAGAGCTTCACTCTAGTGGCACATCCCCTTCCCCTTCCAGTTGCTCCTTGCCGGGATGGATTCGGAGAGCAGCAGTTGGTAAAGTGAGTTCTTATGGCTGATAAGGTGTGGTGAGGGGAGAGGGGAAGACATAGATAGATAGATAGATAGATAGATAGATAGATAGATAGATAGATGATAGGTAGGTAGATAGGTAGGTAGGTAGGTAGGTAGGTAGATAGATAGATAGATAGATAGATAGATAGATAGATAGATAGATAGATAGATAGATGAGACAGAGAGAGACAGAGAGAGAGGTGGGGGGGCACACGCGAGAGCGCTGAAGCGTTTCCCTGGAGCATTCTAATGAGTTCCTCCTTTCCTGCTTCTGCAGATAGTATTCATGAATCACGTGGAAAGTATATCTTCTGTTAGCAATAGTTCTGGAGTACCTTTCATTCTCTAGAGAATCCTTGATCTTGTGAGTGTTGACAGGGTTATCTACAAAGGGACAAGAGATCCAGAATGACTTGGGAAATGCTTACCTGGTTACTGGGTTTCATGTGAGAGTTATGGCAAGCTGAATAGATTCCAGTGCAGAGGAGATGGAGCTTTGGTCCACTAGATAGCTTTAGCTCCCAAATTGCCCAGAAGCCTGTTCAGAGTCTTCTCAGTGATATCTCCACTAAGTCACTCCCTCCAAAGGGAACTAGAGTACTCTTTGGCCAGCTTCCCTTTTCTGAAGTTGATGGCAGTTTGAAGAGGCAGCAACTCTTTGCATTAGGTACATCAGAAGCAAAAGAAACTTGACTCTGTGGTTGTTGAATTTGCATAGCTATCAACCTCTACCAGTCACTATAAGGAGTAGAGGGGAAGAGGAAGGAGGTGATACTGCTGCTACCTCTCACACTTCCCACTGTAAGGGACTGATGCAAAACCTGAAAGGATTTGGGAGATGATTTCCTCAGAACAGTACACACTTTTAACACTTAAAAAACAACATCCACAACAACACACACACACACACACACACACACACGAAACAAAAACAAACAAGAAATTGTATGTATGTGGGTTAGGGCAGAATGGGAAGAAAGTGATAAGATTTCTCTGGAATTAGGAGACGGGGTTTCATCTGGAGGAAGGCAGTTCCTTTTAAGCTTCTGAGCATGCTTTTAAATTCAGAACTGTTTCTCTTTGAGACATTTGTGTCCTTTAGGTGCCTGACATGTTCATTTTAATTGTTCCAGTGTATCTTTCACCTGAGTTTTTCGACTAAAAAACCCTCTTTTAGCATGGTTCTATCCACGTATGTATAATAATTTCACAAACAAGTTATTTACGTATTCATCAATGACAGGAAACCAGGAATTCATGTAAATAGTAAGAACACTGTTAGAATTGGAAATGGTGCTAAGCATAGTATTTGAAAAGAAGTGGTCATAAGTAGAGAGAATGACAGACCAGGATATGAATAACACTAACATAGAAACCATGTGCCTGCCTTGTGGGTCTGAATAGAAACTAGAAACCTTGAATACTTTCACAATCTTTTGGTACAGGAGAAATTGATGATCTCCTTTCCCTCCCTCCATTGGGCCAGGCCTAATTCTAATAAGCCCCAAAAATATCTCTGAGCACTTTGCCACAGTAATTGAAAATGAAGTTACTATACATATTTTAATGTAACTTAAAACATTTTTAATTAAGAAAATTTAAAAATAATCACATTTTTCTGAAGCTTTATAATTATCTAAGGAACATTTGTAAGAAGCTATACATTTGGAAAAAGAACCCACTAATTTCATGAGTAGAATCCTGGACAAGTCAATCTTTGCAACTCAAAAAGTTTTGTGAATTGACTTAATTGGAACTGTTTTAGCATCAGTAGTGATATGACTCATTCTTTGAAATGAAATTTAAAAATGATTAATGCTAAAAGTGAACTGATACTAAGAATTCTCCCCCAAATCTTTAAATGCTATAGACTTGTAATATCAACAATGCATTATGGCACAAGTGATACAGTATTTTGTGATATAAATATTGTTCTAGGATGCAAGCACTGTGGTTAATCATATAAAAAATTATATACGCACAATAATGAAAGTTTCACATAAACATTCAAATAGCTTTAACTTCCTATGACTTCCCCATACTTTCTCAAATCTGTTAAAATAGCACTCATCTGTCGAAGGATACTTCAGTATTTCCATGTCTTGTCCACTGTGAATAATGCTGCTATGAACATATGGGTCCGTAAACCTTTGCAGATAAATGTTTTCAAGGTTTTTGGGTAAATACTGAGAATAGGGACATATGGTAATTCTATTTGTAGTTTTTTGAGGAACCTCCATACTATGTTCCACAGTAGCTGTACCAATTTACCTCAACATAATACAGGCATAAGCTTGTATTGATAACAATTATATTGATCTTTATAACTTTTTTTTCTTTTTCAATTACAGTTGACATTCAATATTATATTAGTTTCAGGTGTACAGCATAGTGATTAGACATTTATATAATTTGCAGAGTGATCCCCTTGATTAGTCTAGTACCCACCCAGCACGATCCATAGTTATTACAGTATTATTGACTGTGTTCCCTATACTGTATTTTACATCTCCATTACTATTTTGGAGCTATTAATTTGTACTTCTTAATCCCTTCATCTTTTCATGCAGCCCCCCAATCCCCACTCCCATCTGATAATCACCAGTTTGTTCTCTGTATCTATGGGTCTCTTTTCATTTTGTTTGTTCATTTATTTTGTTCCTTAGATTCCACATGTAAGTGAAATCATATGGTATTTGTCTTTCTTTTCTCAACCAATTTCACTTAGCATAATATCCTCTTGGTTTATCTATGTCATTGCAAATGGTAATATTTCATTTGTTATGGCTGAGTAATAGTCTATTATATATTATATACCACAACTTCTTTATCCAATTGTCTATTAATGGGTGTTTAGGTTGTTTTCTCTTCTTGTCTATTGTAAATAATGCTGCAGTGAACATAGCTGTGCATGTATCTTTTCGAATTAGTGTTTTGTTTTCCTTGGATAAACACCTGGAAGTGCAATTGCTGGGTCATAAAGTAGTTCAATTTTTAATTTGTTGAGGAACATTCGTGCTGCTTTCCATAGTGGCTGCACCAATTTGCAATCCTACCAACAGTGCACCAGAGTTTGCTTTTCTCCACATCCTTGCCAACACTTGTTTGCTGATTAATTGAAGATAGCCATTCTGACAGTTATGAGGTAATATCTCAGTGTGGTTTTAATTTGCATTTTCTTTGATGATCAGAGATGCTGGACATCTTTTCATACATCCATTGGCCATCTGAAGGTCCTTTTTGGAGAAATACCTATTCAAGTCCTCTGCCTGTTTTTTAATTGGTTAGTTTGATTTTTTTTTTTTTTTTTTAGTGTTACGTTATATGAGTTCTTTATAAATTTTGGATATTAACCCCTTAGCAGATGTATGATAGTCAAATACATTCTCCCATTCAGTAGGTTGTCTTTTTGTTTTGTTGATGGTTTCCTTTGCTGTACAAAAACTTTTTAGTTTGATATAGTCCCACTTGTTTATTTTTTTTTTTGTTCCCCTTGCCTAAGGAGATATATCAGAAAAAAATATTACGAATAGCAATGTCAGAGAGTTTACTGCCTATGTTTTCTTTTAGGTGTTTTATGGTTTTGGGTCTTACATTTAAGTCTTTAATCCATTTTGAGTTTATTTTTGTATATGGTGCAAGAAGGTGGTCCAGTTTCAATTTTTTGCATACATGTGTCCAGTTTTTCCAGCATCATATATTGAATAGATGTCATTACCCCATTGTACATTCCTGCCTCTTATGTCATAAATGGATTGACCATATAAGTGTGGCTTTATTTCTAGGCTCTCTATTCTGTTCCATTGATCTATGTGTCTGTTTTTACACCAGTACCATACTGTTTTGATTACTATAGCCTTGTAGTATATATAGTTGGATATCAGGTAGCATGATACCTCCAATATTGTTTTTCTTTCTCAAGATTGTTATGACTATTTGGGATCCTTTATGGTTCCATATAAATTTTTGGATTATTTGTTCTAGTTCTCTGAAAAATGGCATTGGTATTTTGATAGGGATTGCACTGAATCTATAGATTGCTTTGAGTAGTGTGGACATTTTAACTATGTTAATTCTTCCTATCCATGAGCATGGTATATGCTTTCATTTATTTGTATCCTCTTTAATTTCTTTGTTTCAATGTCTTATAATTTTCCAAGTACAGATCTTTTACCTCATGGGTTAAATTTATTCCTAGGTATTTTATTGTTTTTGATGTAATTGTAAATGTGATAGTGTTCTTCATTTCTCTTTCTGATAGTTCATCATTGTTTTACAAAAATGCAATCAACTTATGAATATTAATTGCATATTATGCTACTTTACTGAATTCATGATGGAACTTTTAGGTTATATATAGCATGTCATCAGCAAATAATGGCAGTTTTATCTCTTCCTTTCCAATTTGGAAACCTTTGATTTCTCCTTCATGTCTGATTGCTGTAGCTAGGACTTCCAATACTATGTTTAAAAGAAGTGATGAAAGTGGACATCATTGTCTTGTTCCTGATCATAAAGAAACACTTTTAGCTTTTCCTCATTGAGTATGATGTTAGCTGTAGGTTTGTCATATATGGCCTTTATTATATTGAGGTATGTTCCCTCTAGTCTCAGTTTGCAGAGAGTTTTTATCACAAATGAATGTCGTATTTTGTCAAGTACTTTTTATTCACCCATTGATATGATCATATGATTTTTAACTTTCATTTTGTTTATGTGGTGTATCATGTAAATTGATTTGTGGATATTGAACCAACTTTGCATCGCAGGAATAAATTCCACTTGATCATTATGTATGATCTTTTTTAAATATATTGCTGAATTTTATTTGCTAATGCTTTGTTGAAGATATTTGCATCAATGTTCATCAGGGATATTTGCATATAATTTTCTCTTTTTTTGGCTTTATTGAAATATAATAGATAATCAGTTGCTTGTATTTACATTGTACAATTCAATGATTTTTTTTCAATTATATGTGACATACAATAATATACCAGTTCCAGTTGTATAGCACAGTGATTAGAGATCCACATAACTCACAAAATGATAACCCCACTAAAACTAGTACCTCTCTTCCTCCTTACAAATTTATTAAAACATTATTAACCATCTTCCCCATGCTACACACTACATCTCCATGTCTATTCTGTAACTGTCCATTTGTACCTCTTAATCCTTTTGCCTTTATTTGCCATCCTCCCAACCCCCAACCCATCTAGTAGCCCTCAAAATATTCTCTGTATCTATAAGTTTATTTCCACTTTTGTTGTTATTGTTGTTGATTTTGTTCTTTAGATTCCACATGTACATGAAATCATGTGGTATTTGTCTTTCTCTATCCATCCCATTTTCTTCAGCACAATACCCTCTAGGCACATCAAAGCAATATCTTTTTCTATCCTCTTCCTTTTGTGTATGTATGTCTTTTAATCTGAAGTGAGTCTCTTGTAGGCAGCATATATAGGAGTCTTGTTTTCTTATCCATTCAGCACTCTATCTTATGGTTGGAGCATTTAATTCTTTTCCATTTGAGGTACTTGTTGATAGGAATGTAGTTATTCATGTTTTTGATACATGTTCTTTCTCTTTAAAGAAATCCCTCCAACATTTCCTGTTATTCTGGCTTGGTGGTGATAAATTCCTTTAGCTTATTTTTGTCTGGGAAGCTCTTTATCTGTCCCTCAATTCTAAATGATAGCTTTGTTGGATAACGTATTTTTGGTTTTAGATTCTGGGTTTTCACCACCTTGACAATTTTGTGCCACATCCTTCTGTCCTGAATAGTTTCTTTTGAGAAATCAACTACCAGTATTATGGGTGTTCCCTTGTAGATAACTGTTTTACTCTTGCTGATTTTAAGATTCTGTCTTTTTATTTAACCTTTGGCATTTTAATTATGATGTGTCTTGGTGTGGGCATCTTTGGGTTCCTCTTTCTTGGGACTCTCTGAGCTTCCTGGGGTTGTATGTCTTTCCTTCACCAGGATAGGGAAATTTTCCATCATTATTTCTTCAAATAGCTCTTCAACTTCTTGTTTCCTTCTGGTACCCCTATGACATGGATATTTTTACATTCAATAATGTCCCATAGGCTCCTTAAATTCTTATTATAGTCTTAGCTTCTTTTTTCTTGCCTTTCTGATTGAGTGTCCTTGACTTCCCCATATAGGTCATTCTTTATTCACTCTATTTATTCCATTTAATATACTTTACATCTCAGATAATGTGTTCTTTATTTCTGACTGGTTCTCTTCAATAATTTCTCTTCAATAATTATGTTCTTTTATCTCTTTGTTAAGGTTCTCACTGAGTTCGTCTACTTTTCCCCTAAGCTCATTGAGCATTTTTATAACCAGTGTTTTGAACTCTGCATCTGTTGTTAGATTGCTTGACTTCATTATTTTTGGATCTCTGTTCTGTTCTCTCATATGGTTTCTACTTCTTTGTCTTCCCATTTTCGCTGCCTTTTCTCTCCGTTTCTGTGTATTAAGCAAAGCTCTTAAGTCTTATTAGTGCAGCTTCGTGTTTTAGGTGTCCAGTGGTAAAGTCCTGAGAGGGGTCCAGCTAAGGTGAAGTTTAGCCCCAGGCTGTGCCCCTCAATGGTCACCTGTTAAAATTCAGCAAGCAAACCACAGATGCTGTGCTTATAGTTGTCTTAAGCAGCCATGCCAGAAACTGCAGTCAGCTGCCACCAGTGTGAGTCTAGGCACTGCTCAGCAAGGGGCACATTTGGATGTGGATTGGGTAGGGCTGCAAGTTGGGGGAAGTGGAGTTTCAAGAAATCCTCTGGGTGGGGCAACCTCTGTTGTCCAGTTTGATGACATCTCAGCTGTGGTAGCACTGAGTCCGCACATTGGGAGGGGGAAGGGCTCAACAAAGGAACAATGGATACTGCCAACACTGCTGCTTGGGAGATAGCCTCACCTCCGCCCCCTACTCTGACAACTCAGTGTCTCCCTGTAAGTCCCTGGTGCCCCTTGCACAGCCAGTTGGATGCTGGTGCTCAGAGTGAGCAGGTCCGTCACTATGAACATCCATTCTCGGATGCAGCCCCTTTAAGAGACATCTGCCTGCAACTGCTGCTGCTATGGCC
This sequence comes from Eidolon dupreanum, assembly GCA_028627145.1. Classification (NCBI taxonomy): domain Eukaryota; kingdom Metazoa; phylum Chordata; class Mammalia; order Chiroptera; family Pteropodidae; genus Eidolon; species Eidolon dupreanum. The sequence continues at coordinate 41,504,245 of CM053505.1, forward strand.
TCTGTCCCACACGACCACTGGGACCAGGCAGCCTCAAGTCCTTGCCCTGTCCTACCTTCTGCTGTTGTAGGGTGATTTTTTTAGATTTTTTCCTAGTTGTATGGCTTACTCATCTAGATCCCAGGCAATTTTCCTTGATGTTCACTCCTTGTTTCTGTCACAACTTTGATTTGATCACAAGAGGGATGAACAGAGCCTCTATCATCTTCACCATTTTTTTTTCAAATTTTAATTTTCTTTTTATTGTAATGTCTTATCCAGTTTTGGAGTTGGTAATGGTGGTCTGGTAAAAAGAACCTGGAAGCTTTTCCTTCTCTTGAAATTTTTTTGAATAGTTTGAGAATGATAGGTGTTAAATCTTCTTTGAATGATTGGTGAAATTCACCTATGAAGCCACCCAATCCAGGACTTCAGTTTGTTGAGACTTTTTTGATTATTGACTTGATTTTGTATGTAGTAATTGGTTGGTTCAAATTTTCTGTTTATTCTTGTTTCAGTCTTGGAAGATTGTATCTTTCTAGGAATTTATCCATTTCTTCCAGTTATCCAATTCATTTGCATATAATTTTGTATAGTATTTACTTATAATCCTTTGTATTTCCATGATGTCATTTGTCACTTCTCTTTCATTTCTGATTTTATTTGAGTCCTCTCTCTTTTTTTCTTGATGAGTCTGGTTAAAGGCTTATCCATTTTGTTTATCATTTCAAATGCCTGGTCTTGGTTTCATGAACTTTTTATTTATTTATTTATTTTTACTCTTTTTGTTTATTTCTGCTCTGACCTTTATTATTTCCTTCTCTGTACTTACTTTGGGCTTTGTTTGCTGTTCTATTTGTAGTTCCTTTGACTGAAGTTTAGTTTGTTTATTTGAGATTTTTCTTGTTTCTTGAGATAGGCCTGTATTGCTACAAATTTCCTTCTTAGGACTGTTCTCACTGAGTCCCATAGGTTTTGGGTGCTTGTATTTTTATTTTCATTTGTCTCAAGTTATCTTTTGATTTCTTCCTTGATCTCTTTGTCAACCCATTCATTGTTTAGTAATGTGTTATTTAGCCTCTATGTGTTTATGTTTTTTCAGTTTTATTCTTATAATTGATTTCTAGTTTCATACCATTGTGGTCAGAGAAGATGCTTGAAATGATTTCAGTCTTCTTAAATTTATTGAGACTTGTTTTTGGCTTAACATGTGGTCTGTCCTAGAAGATGTTCCATGTGCACTTGAGAAGAATGTATAATCTGCTGCTTTGGGGTGAAATGCTCTAAAAATATCAATTGTCCATCTGTTCTAGTGTATCATTCAAGGCAACTGTTTTCTTGTTGATTTTCTGTCCAGAAGATCTGACTATTGTTGTCAATGTAGTGTTAAATCCCCTACTATGACTATATTAGTGTTGATCTCTCTCTTTATGTTGGTCAAAAAATGTTTTATATATGTAGGTGCTCCTATGTTGGCTGCATACATGTTTACTAGAGTTATGTCCTCCTCTTGGATTAATACCTTTATCTTTATGAAATGTTCTTAGTATCTTATTATAGCCTTGTTTTAAAGTCTATTTTGTCTGATATAAGTATTGTTACCCTAACATTTTTTAAATTCCATTTGCATGAAATATCTTTTTCCATTTGGTTGCTGTTAACATATCAGTGAATGAGATTGGCTCTCAGGCTCACTGGCTGTGAGGAGTGGCCATTTCCACAGGGTATGAGCTGCTTTGTGGGGACTGTATCTATAGAGACCACTCTTTGGATGTGCAGCTTCTGTGGATAATTAGTTGATACTCTGCTGTGTTCCGATACCAGCCTCCATGTGTGTTTGTTCTGTAGCCCTTTGAGAGATGCTCCCATGCAGACCAATATCAGATGCTTCCTTTGATCTCCCAGGGCTACCTGATAGGAGCTACCAAGAGATCCATGGTTTATCTCTAGCTGTGCTGGACTTGGAGGCAAGTGGGAGAGACCACATTGTGAATCAAGGCCAGCTGCCACTAGTACCAATCTTGGAGCAACTTGGCAAAATGTTAAGGGAACCCCAAGCCCTGAGGCTGCCTCCCAACTGCTCATAAGGCTCAGCAGCTGAATGAGCCTTTGGGCGATATGCAAGTTGGTGGGGTGAGGTCCCAAGGAGTCACTCTAGTAAAGGAGATTTCATGAGGCCAATGCAGATTCAGATTTGCTGCCATTGCTGAGCCTAAGGCTACTTGCAAAAGTCTCAGATTACTCCAAGGCCAGCTGCTGCCCACCTCAGGCCTGCAGACCCCTGAGATTTGTTCAAGAGACAGTGCAGCTCAGGCCAGGGCTAGTTGCCTACCACCAAAAGTTTCTCCCAAAGTGTGTGAGCCAATCCCCGTTGCTTGCTGTCAAATGAGGCTCCTGCTGAGAGCACATCATGGGGCTGGTTTTTGAGCCATGAGATTGCCATGGGCAGTTAGCAAGTTGGGTGAGGAAAGGGTCTCATTCAGTCACTGGAGTGTAGCGAGTTGATCTCAACAATGCAGATTCCGAATTGGCCCTGTGGTAAGAGGGCTCAACACTGTCAAGATGGTTCCTGCCTGCAGGCTGCACAGGAGTAGGGCCTAACTAAAGGACAATGGCGACTGTCTCTCCAGCCCTCATCCTGAAGCCACAAAACTCAATTATTCTCCATATGTCTCTGGCACCTCTTGAGCTGCTGCCCCTCTGCTGGAGCATAGATTAAGTGTCTGAGAGTAAGTGAGTATATTCCCAGGTCCTTTAAGGGGATGTATGAATTTCCTGGTTCCTTCCTTCTCACCCAGACAGTTGGATCTCCCCACTGATTTTCACAGCCAAATTTTGTGGGGACTACATTTCCTGGCGCTGGAACACTGGGCTGGGGAGCCTCAGTGTGGGGCTCGGGCCCCTTGCTCCTTCAGGGGGATCCTTGAAGCTGAATATCACTACTGGTGTTCAACCACCCTGTGTGGGTGGGGGGCCCACTCATTTTGCTTTGCAGCCCCTCCTACCAGTCAGTCTCTATGTGCCCTCTTCTTTTTATTCTGTTATATATGATATGTTCAATTAGACTTCAGGTGGTTCCCCAACTTTATTGTTCTATCATTTATTAGAAATTTTAATGCAGTCATGGGAGACAATGAACACAGTGTTTACCTACCCCACCATCCTGACTGGAACCCCCAACACTTGTTATTACTTTTCTTGTTGATAACAGCCATTCTAACAAGTGTGAGGTGATATCATTGTGGTTTTCATTTGTATTTCCCTAATAGCTAATGAAGTTAATCATATTTTCATATGTCTGTTGGCCATTTATAGGTCTTCTTGGGAGAAGTGTCCATTCAGGTTGTCTGCTCATTTTTTTAATTGGATTGTTTGATTTTTTTGGTGTTGAGTTATATAAGTTCTTTGTATATTTTGAATCAAAGATGTCGTTTGTAAATATCTTCTCCCATTCAGTTGGTTGCTGCTTTGTTTTGTTGATGGTTTCTTTTGCTGTGCAGAAGCTTTGTAGTTGGATATAGTCCCATTCATTTATTTTTGCTTTTACTTCCTTTGCCTTTGAGGTCAAATTCATAAAATCCTCTCTAACTCCAATGTATGTGAGTTTAGTACCTATGTTTTCTTCCATGCAATTCATCATTTCATGTCTTATGTTTAGGTCTTTGATCCATTTTGAATTAATTTTGGTGTATGGTGACAAATAACAATCTAGTTTTATTTTTTTGCATGTGGTCCTCCAATTTTCTCAGGACCATTTATTGAAGAAGCTTTCTTTTCTCCATTGTATGTTTTTGGCTCCTTTGTTGAGGGACCAAACATATATATGTGGGTTTATTTCTGGGCTCTCAATTATGTTACACTGGTCTGTTTGTTTGTTTTTCTGCCAATACCATGCTGTTTTAAATATTGCACTTTGTAGTATAATTTGAAATCAGACAGTGTGATACCACCAAGCTTGTGTTCTTTTTCTCAGGATTGATTTGACTATTTGTGGTCTTTTGTGATTCCATAGAAATGTAATGATTTTTTGTTCTATTTCTTTAAAAAATGCCATTGGGATTTTGATGGGGATTGCAATTAAATATGTATACTGCTTTAGGTAATAAATTCATTTTAACTGTGTTGATTCCTCCAATTCAAGAACATGGAATATCTTTCCATTTCTTTGTGTCTTCAATTTTTTTTAATAATGTCTTATAGTTTTTAGTGTATAGGTCTCTTCACAGTCTTTGTTAAGTTTATTCCTAGATATTTTATTCTTTTCATGCAATTGCAAAAGAAAAAAATTTTCATATATTTTTCTGAATTCTCATTGTTACTAAATAGGAATGCAGTGAATTTTTGGTACATTAATTTTGTATCCTACAACTTTACTGTATTGGTTTATTGTTTCTGAATTTTTTTTGTGTGTGGAGTGTTTATGGTTTTCTATATACAGAATAATCTCATCTGCAAAAAAATGACAATTTGACTTCTTCATTCCCAGTTTGGATGACTTTTATTTTGTCCTCTTTCCTGATTGCTCTAGCTGGGACTTCCAATACTATATTAAATAAGAGTGGTTAGAGCAGACATCCTTGTCCTCTTCTGATCTTAGAAGTAAATATTTCAGTTTTTCACCATTAAGTATAGTATTAGCTGAGGGTTTGTCAAATATGGCCTTTATTATGTTGTGTCTTTTTCTTCTATACTCACATTATAAAATGTTTTAATTATAAATGGATGCTGCATCTTATCAAATACTTTTTCTGCATCTATTGATATGATCACATGGTTTTTATCCTTTTATTTACATGATAGAGCACATTGATCAATTTGCATATGTTAAACCATCCTCGTGCTTCTGGTATGAACCCCACTTGATCATGATGTATAATTTTTTTAATGTATTGTTGTATTTGATTTGCTAGTATTTAGTTTATGACTTTTGCTTCTGTATTCATCAGAGATATTGGTCTGTTATTTTCTTTTTGTGTGTGTTATGTTTAATAGGTTTGGGTATCAGGTAATGTTTGCCTCATAAAATGGGTTAGGAAATACTGCCTCTTCTTCTGTTTTTTTTTTTTTTTTTTTTTTTTGGGGGGGGGGGGTGGGGAGAGTTTGAGAACAGGTATTAAATCATCTTTGAGTGTTTGATAGAAATCACTAGTGAAGCCATCTGGTCCTGGACTTACTTTTTGGGAGGTTTTTGATGGTTGTTTCAATATCCTTGCTGTTGATCAGTCTATTTAGATTTTTCAGTTCTTTGTGATTCATTCTAGGAAGATTGTATATTTCTAAAAACTTGTTCATTTCTTCTAGGTTATTGAATTTGGTAGCATATAATCTTTCATAGTATTTTTGTGTGATACTTTGTATTTCAGTGCTATCTGTCATAACTTCTCTTTAATTTCTGGGTTTGTTTTTGTTTTTGTTTTTGTTTTTTGAGCAGGCGGTTCTTTCTCTTTTTTCCTTAGTCTAGCCTGGGGTTTGTCAATGTTATTAATCTTTTCAAAGAACCAGCTCTTTTTTGCATTAATTTTTTCTATCGTCGTCTTGTTCTCTATGTTATTTAATTCTGCTCTAATTTTTATTTTTCCCTTCCTTCTACTGACTTTAGGCTTTATTTGTTCTTTTTCTTGTTTTTTAAGATATAATGTTAGGATGTTTGAGATTTTTCTTGTTTCTTGAAATAGGCCTGTAATGATATGAAATTTCCTCTTATTATTGCTTTTGCTGTATCTCAGAACTTTTGATACGATGTATTTCCATTTTCATTTGCTTCTATTTATCTTTTGATCTCTCCTTTTATTTCTTCTTTGACCCAGTTCTTTAGTAGCATATTGCTTAATCTCCACATATTTGTGGTTTTCTTGCTTTCTTTTTGCAGTTGCTCTCCAGTTTTGAAGCATTATAATCAGAGAATATGATTGCTATGATTTCAATCATCTTAAATTTGTTAAGGCTAGTTTGTGTCCCAAAATATGGTCTATCCTTGAGAATGTTCCATGTGTGCTAGAGAAGAATGTATAACCTGTTATTTTGGGATGAAATGTTCTGTAAATGTCAATTATATCCAATTGGTGTTATGTGTCACTTAATGTTTATATTTCCTTATTGATTTTCTGTTTGGGTAATGTATTGATAGCTGACAGTGGGGTATTTAGGTCCCTTACTAAATGTATTTTTGTCAGTTTCTGCCTTCAGTTCTGTTAGTAATTGCTTTATATATTTTGGTGCTACCTGATTGGGAGTATATATAGGTAAGTGCTGTGTCTGTTGAGGGGGACTATTTTTTTGTTGTTTTTATATTTTTATTTTTCAATTATCGATGATATATAATATTATATTAGTTTCAGGGGTACAACACAGTGATTAGACATTTATATAACTTATGAAGTGACCACTCTAATAAATCTAGTACCAATCTGACACTATACACATTTATTACAGTACTACTGACATTAATCCCTATGCTATATTCTACATCCCCATGACTATTTGGTGACCACCAATTTGTGCCTCTTAATATCCTCTCCATTCACCCATCACCTCACCCCCAATTCTGAGAACCATCAAAATGTATTCTATATCAATGAGCTTGTTTCTGTTGTTTCTTTATCCTGTTCTCTAGATTCTACTTATGACATTTGTCTTTCTCCTGTCTGACTTACTCCACTAAGCACAATACCCTCTAGGTCCATCTATGTTGTTGCAGATGGCAAGATTTCATTCTTTTTTTTTTATGACTGAGGAATAGTCCATTGAATGAATATATATATATATATATATATATATATATATATATATATATATATATACTACTACTACTTCTTTATTCATTCATGCATTGATGGACACTCAGGACGCCTCCATATCTTGGCTACCATAAATAATGCTGCAATAAACATATGGATTCACATGTCCCTTCAAAGTTGTGTTTTCAGTTTCTTTGGATAAATACATAGAAGTGGGATTACTGGGTCCTTCTTTGTCTCTTATTATAGCCTTTGATTTAAAGTTTATTTTGTCTTGTATAAATATTGCAAACCCAGCTTTTTGTTTCCATTTTCATGAAACATCTGTTTTCATCCCTTTATTTTCAGTTTGTATGTGTCTTTTGATCTGATGATAGTCTCTTAAAGGCACCATATGCAAGAGTCTTGTTTTCTTATCCATTCAGCCACCCCATCTTTTCATTGGAGCATTTAATCCATTTACATTGAAAGTAATTGTTGATAGACATGAAATTATTGCCATTTTATTATTTATATTTTTTATCCTTTTTTTTTCTTTTTTCTTCTTCTTCTTAAAGAAGTCTCTCTAACATTCCCTTTAATACTGGCTTGGTTATGATGAACTCCTTTAGTTTTTATTATCTGGGAAGCTCTTTATCTGTCCTTTGATTCTAAGTGTTAGCTTTACTGTGTAGAATAATATTAGTTATAGATCATTGCTTTTCATCACTTTGAATATTTTGTGGCACACAAAGTTTCTGTTGGGAAATCAACTGACAGTCTTATGGGAGCTCCCTTGTAGGTAACTAACTGCTCTTCTCTTGCTACTTTTTAGATTCTCTATATGTCTTTAACCCGTGGCTTTTTACTTATGTTGTATCTTGATATGGGCCTCTTTGGATTCATCTTGCTTGAGACTCCTAGGCCTTCCTGGGCTTGTCTATTTCCTTCACCAGATTAGGGAAGTTTTCAGTCATTATTTGTTGAAAATTTTTCAGTTCCTTACTCTCTCTCTTCTCCCTCTGGTATCCCTATGATGAGAATGTTGATACTTGATGCTTGATATTGTCCCAGAGGCCCCTTAAACTATACCCATATTTTTAAATTCTTTTTGTTGTTGTTGTTGTTGCTATTCTGATTGGGTGTTTTCTGCTACCTTATCTTCTAAATTGCTAATTCAAGTCTCCGCTTCATCTAATCTACTGTTAATTCCTCCTAAGGGAGATTTCATTTCAGTTAATGTATTCTTCATTTCTGACTGGTTCTTTTTAATGTTTTCTATCTCTCCTTTTATGTTTTATATGTCTTTGTTAAAGTTATCGCTGAGTTCACCTACTCTTCCCTCAAGTTCACTGAGCACCCTTATAAAAAATGTTTTGAACTCTGCATCTAGGTTGCTTTTCTCCATTTTGTTTTTTTTTCTGGAGCTTTGTTCTGTTCTTTCATTTGGAATATGTTTCTTTGTCTTTCCATTTTAGCTTCCTACTTGTGTTTATTTCTATGTATTAAGTAGGTCTGCTGTGTCTCTTGGTCTTAGTAGAGTGGCCTTATATAGTAGGTGTGCTGTGGGTCCCAGTGGCACAGTCTTCCCTGGTCAACTGAGCATGGTGCTCCAGGTGTGTTCCTTGTAAGTTTGTGTGTGCCCTCATGTTGTAGTTGAGCCTTTGTTGCTGTTTGCACATCAACAGGTGAGTTTGAACCTTGGGCTGATTACTCGTGAGGGTTGTTGGTAAATAACTGACCATATGGAGCAAGATTCACTTTAGCAGGGCTCTGGTGCCTTCTCAGTCTGTTCTTTGGGTGTGCCATCCTCAGATGCAGCCATAGGTGTTTCACTGGCTAGGTCAGAAGCTGAGTCACCAGGTGTGCCAGCCCCAGGGCCTCCTGGGATGGGCCCTGCCACAGGCCAGGTTTGTCTGTACCCTGTACCATGTCAGGGGCCACCTGTCATGAGCCACCAAACAATCCACAGATGGCCACCACCCACACTGGGCTTTGATGTGTCTCAAGAGGCCGAACCATGAACCAAGGCTGGCTGCTGCTAGTGCTGGGCCTGTGACTGCTCAGCAAGAGGTATGGGGCACGCTGAGGCCCAGTGCTTCTCGACTGGGTTTTGTGAACCTTTGAAAGATTTTAGGAAAGTCCTCAGCATGAACCCAAACAGGCTGTTTGTATGGAAAAGCCACTGGAAGCAACTTGGGTTAGCCCACAAGATAGGTGGGGTGGGATTTTAGGGAATCACCAGGGCAGGGCAATGGTATTAGCCAGGTTCATGGAGACTTGAATATGGCAGCAGCCTGCTTCTGTATGCTGGGTGAGAGGAGGGCTCAACAAAGAGATAATGGATTCTGCCACCATTTCTGTCTGGGAGAAAACTGCCCTTCCAGCCCTCGCCCTGAAGCCAGATAACACAAATCTTCTCTGTATGTGTCTGGCACTTTTTAAGCAACTTCCCTAGCACTGGAGCTCAGAGGAAGTGAGTCCATCAGTAAGTATGTTTGTGTACAGGCCCCTTATGAGGATTATCTGCTACTTTAGCCACCCTCCATCTCACTCAGCCACAATCTCTGCTGGTTTTCACAGCTAGAAGTTGTGAGGACTTTTCTTTCTGGCACTGGAACCCTAGTCCGGAGAGCCAGGTGTGGATCTGAGACCCACGAGGGGCTTTCAAAAGCTAAGATATTCACAATTCTCAACTGCCACAGTCTGGTATAGGGGCTAGCCTGTTCCACATCTCCACCCCTCCCACAATTCTTAAGGTGGCCTATTTTGCATGTCCTCTGTTGTAGGACTTTTGTTCAGAGATCAGGTGACTCCCAATGATGATTGTTCTGTAGTTTAGTTGTAATTTTGACGTGAGAGGAGGCAAGCACAGCTTTTACCTACTCTGCCGTCTTGGCCTAATTGCTATATGTTGCTTTTAAACATTATCCCATCATACCATTCAGTCAGTTGTATCTAATATAGACACATGCTATTTGACCTCAGTTTAAATTCATGAAAATTAACCTCAATCATATATTATGATTATCTCATGAACAAAGTTTATAACTTCAAACTAACAATTATTATAGTATTTATATGAATAAAGATTGGGAAAGGCCACCATCTTACATCAAAAATTACAATTCTAACAAATTCTTGAGAATAGCTGTTTGCATATACCAAATGATCTAACAATTTTGACATAATCATAGTGGCTTTATTTTACTTATAAATTTAACCACTATTAGATACATTGATAATTTACTTCCTAGTATTAGTTTGATTTATGTTGAGGCTAAGTCTGTTTTTAATTTTTTCATATGATTTAGGTGCAATGCTGATTTCAAGATGCTAACATTTTTCTCTCAATATTTTCCTTGCTTTCTAGCTGACCTCCTGACTTCACAATGTCTGAAATCAGATTCAGCAATCTCACTTGGGGTCAAGTTATAATACTAGATCAAGTGTTAGATGAAGTAATTCCAATTCATGGAAGGGGAAATTTCCCCACTTTGGAGGTAAAACCAAAATATATAATTCATGTTGTAAAAGATCAACTGATAGAGAAAGGAATTATTGTTAAAGATACTCGATTGAATGGTTCCACAGCAAGTTACATACTTGCAAGCCACAATGGAATCAGCTATAAGGATCTGGATATTATTTTTGGTGTTGAACTACCAAGTGATCAAGAATTTCATGTTGTTAAGGATGTAGTTCTAGGTTGTCTTCTTGACTTTTTACCAAAAGGTGTAAAAAAGGAAAAGATCACCCTAAAGACCATGAAAGAAGCTTATGTGCAGAAGATGGTCAAAATTTGCAATAAGCAAGATCGTTGGAGTCTCATCTCTCTTTCAAATAACACTGGGAAGAACGTGGAGCTAAAATTTGTGAATTCACTCAGACGACAATTCGAATTTAGTGTCGATTCTTTTCAAATTCTCTTGGATCCCATGTTAGACTTCTACAGTGACAAAAATGCTAAGCTAACCCAAGAATCCTATCCTGTTGTGGTAGCTGAAAGCATGTATGGAGACTTCCAAGAAGCAATGACCCATTTGCAATATAAGCTTATATCTACCAGGAAACCTGAAGAGATTAGAGGTGGTGGTCTTCTGAAGTACAGCAACTTGCTAGTTCGTGACTTTAAGCCAGCTTGTGAAGCAGAAATCAAGACCCTGGAACGTTACATGTGTTCTAGATTCTTCATTGATTTTCCTGACGTAGCAGAACAGCAAAAGAAGATTGAATCATACCTCCGCAACCATTTCATAGGTGAAGAAAAGAACAAGTATGAATACCTTATGACCTTGCGTGGTGTTGTAAATGAAAGCACTGTTTGCCTCATGCGTCATGAAAGGAGACAGACACTCAATATGATCACTCTTATGGCTTTAAAAGTACTTGGAGAACAGAATATTCTACCCAATACAGACAATGTAACTTGCTTTTATCAGCCTGCTCCATACTTTGCTTCTGAGGGAGGGTACCCTTCTTATTATGTATCATCTGGACCACCACCTATTTTCTTTCAGCCATACCACCCACTGCACTTTCATGTGCCAAATGGTATGGTTTAAAAAACAAACACATAACAGAAACTTTGCTTTAATTAAAGACCCTTCAAAAGCAAGTTTCCAAATTTCATAAAATTGAAGATATATTTTTATTTTAATGTAATTACCAATTATCTTCCATCAATTATAGCTTAAACATCATAGTAAATACAATATCATCGGTGAACCAACTTCAAATAATTTTGAAATGTTATTGATTACCTATAATAACTTTCTAATGCAGTGGACCACTTAAAATGATTTTCAAATCTTATTTACTACTTATGACTTTCAAATTTGCTATGACAAATACATTATTGCATCTTCAATTAAAATATAAAAGAACAGACTCGTATTTAAAATCCAGAGGTAAAGACAAGTGCCAACATTTTGTATTCAATCAATTCCTTTGTTACATTCACTTCATTTTTTTTCTAGTGAATGTTACCATCAATGAATTTTCAATACTTAACAGAAATGCCTAATTTCAAAGACAATGGATGCAGAAGACATTAAAATCCTGGACTTTGCAACATTTATTTTGTTGCTAAATTAAATTGGGTTAGATACAAAATCCTACTATAGAAGAAACACTGAAAAAAATGGTTCTTGAAAACACTGGACATTGGTAATTTATCAATTATCAAGTTAGTTAGTTAATGTGTAGATAAGAAGACTAATATCATCCAGCTCTAAAACCTATACTGTGACCAGTTATATAGGATTTTTTTCCCAAAATAAGTTGAAAAGAATGACATGACCAACTCTGAATATGAAAGTTTATTACCATCTGTTAAAAAGAGACTTTAAATGGCCAATAGCAAAAAAAAAAAAACAAAAAAAAAAAAAAACAACAGGCAGATGTTTGTAGCCATGGCATTTATTATTTTTATGACCTGCTTGACCAGCATCTTAATATATCTGGATACATCGTTAGTAAGTAAAGATATTTTCTGAAGCATTTTTTTTCATTTTGCCTGTACCAAAGATCAGTTTCTAACATGCCTCAAGTGCCTCCTATGTGAGTTTTTACATAACACTAATTTATTCAACAATTGCATATGTTTATCAAGTATCTGAATATCTATTAAGTATATCAAATATGCTGCTATAAAATCTAACAGTAGGATTAAACAGTATTTTCATTGCATAATGAAGAAAATAATCCACAACAAATATTATCTAGTATGACAGAAGGGAAGCGGTCCTGAATGAATATAAATAAGACCATCAGAAAACTTCAGTGTTTTTACTCGCTTCTAATTTTTTATGAGTTCCATCTCAGTTTTCATTGACTATTCCAAGTTTTCCCATCACAACATCCAGCAGGCATATTTTGAGACTATGTCACATATAATGTGCTTAATTTGTCTTCTCTGTATTTCAGTATTGGACACAAGAATTACACCAAATATGGCATTTTCCAATAACCAATATTTCTGAGATGTTTTATACCACAGCACCATTGGCTATCAGTATATTTTAATGAATTATATTTAATATATATATAATATGTATGTATATATATATATATATATATATATATATATATATATATATAAAGTCACGCAATGTTGAGGCTTTAAAACATGGATTGACCTCCTTGCTTGAGACAAATAAAGAATTAATAAATGCTGTATTAAAGAGAAAATTCAGTAATCTGTTGATATAATGTATTGGCTAATAATAATCTGTCTCTTTAGTTTTCAGTTCATGAGAGTGCTTGACATAAAACTGAAGGAGTATTTACTATTTTAACAGTACCAAAAAAAAAAAAAAAACAATTCTAAAACATATAGGAAAAGTATTTAAGAATAAAAGATCTATGATAGTGACGAGTCACAGGCAAATGTTCAGTATTTTTCAGGGTAGCATTTTATGCTGAATAGTATAATTCTGAAGCTTTTGGAAACATCTTAACCCCCTGTGGTTCCTTAACTTCTTTGAGAATTTGAACTCCTCTAAAAATCAAATCCCCTATGGTATTTTCCAAAGGCTTTAAATCCTGCTGGAAGGATGACCAGCTTCCTCCTGACATTCATGCATATGTTTCCATTATAGTAAAAAAGCTTACAGTTGGTACGTGAGATAATCTCAAGAGAGATAATCCAAACCTGTTGAATGGGAATGGTATCTCTAAAGAGAAAGCTATAGCTTTATCTCTCATGGTTTTTATTATGTAGATACTATGACTAAATTAGGCTGTCCTTTGCTCCCAACCAAACAGAAAAATGTTTACCATCAATAGTGTATGAGTATCTCTCCAGGATTAGGCTAGTCCCCTCGAGCAGCACTATTATCTCATTCTGTATATTAGAATAATAAATGGAAAACTTTTTCTATAAAGTGAGTACTAGCCTCTTTGCTGAAAAAGTTAATAGAAGTTAGTGCAAAATCTGACTCTAGAGCATATGTCATCCCATTACAAGAGAGAAATGGTGTCTTTTTGTATTTTATTTTATTAAAATCCATGACTGAGTCTTGTTTGGGAGTTGCTCCCCTACCCCTCTGCCCAGAAACCTAACCAATGCCAAAAAAAAAGAGAAAAACCTTTTTGATACAGTTCTAGCATCCATATCAATGGGACACATTTGGTGTTAGTTACAGGTACATATTTTTAAACCAAAATATTCTTGCATTTCATAAATATCCACACATTATTTTCAAAATTCGACTAGTAGAGTATTTGTAACTTTTAAATTCAGAGATATTCTAATAGTGACTGAAGTCCAGTTTAGTAAAAGAAAGTTGAAAATATGGGTTATCTGGTTTAAATGAGAGATAGCCCAGCTAAATTAAAAACAAAATATCAGATCTAGAGCAGTTGTTAACTTCTCAAGAAAATTGGGAAAGAATCCTGGGTCCAAATTCCATTTTTTAATAGTATCTTAGAAAATTAATTTTAGGTATTAATAAATATATCAATATGCAAATACCTAAGATGTGATTCAAACTTTCATTCAGTGGATCTGTTATCTGGAAGTATTTATCCAACTTCAAATATAGAAATTTAAAGTATACAATTGAGAAAATATTTGAAGTTTTAAAGTTTGTAACGCGTTTCAAAATTACACTGACATATAAATACAGCAGTACCATTTATAGAGTATTTTTAAAATAATTGAATGTAAATTAACATTAAAATGGGATTGGGAATATGTGGGACTACAATTTGTTAAACATTCTTGTGAAGATTGTTTGACAAGGCATAAAACTCAACATCTTAACCTGCTTTGGGATTCATTTGCTTTACCATTATAAAATAAAATACACTTAATAATGTTTAGTTTTTAGTTCTGCTATCCTTTTTGTGGTTTTATTCTATATGTTATAATGTTAAAATTTATACAACACATCTTGGAAATCGTATTGCTGATCTGCTGCTCCATTATATGAATACTTTTTCAGCATGTATAACTGGAGGTAGCTAATTTGTTGGAACATCAGTGTTTTTCTCTTAAGTGTTTTCTTTAATTAAATTTATTGGGGTGGCATTGATTAATAAAATTATATAGGTTTCAAGTGTCTAATTCAACACTACATCATCTGTATTCTGCATTGTGTGTTCATCACCCAAAGTCAAATCTCCTTCCATCACCATATATTTCACCCTCTTTATCCTTTTCTATTGCCCACCCCACCCCCATTCCCTCTGTTGTCTGTGTCTATGAGTTTTTGTTTGTCTTATTTGTTGCTTTCAGTTTTGTATTACACATATGTGTAAAATCATATGGTTTCAACCTTTAAAAAGTTAAGTGCTTTCTTAAGGAAACAGTTTTCCCTGAATTTTGTGAGTTTGATTTAAAAAACATTCTTTAGACTACATGCTATCTGGAAGCTAATTTAACATGTAACAGGCAATCTGTAAGCTCAAAACATCACACTTTCTATTTGCTTTGTTTTAATATGGCGCGGTGTGAAATTATTTTTCACAGAAATAATTGTGAAAAATAATTTTGTCTAAGGTAGTGATACATGTATTGCATTAGTTTTGAAACAACAGAAATCCCTTTTTGTTTAGTTGTTGCCCTCAAAGGAGCAACAGAAAGTTTATAGATGAAATTTTTTGTATATGTGCTTTTTATGACCTGTCAAAAAAAAAAAAAAAACAATCCTATCCTAGAAAAAGAGTATATATAGATACATCTTTAAGTACCTCAAGGCCAAGAAAATTACCCCTGTAGATGCATAAGTGGCCTTTGTAAAAGAGAAATGTCTTGAGAAGGGTCTTCTTTGCAAAATTTTCTCTTGCAGCTCCAAATTCAAAGTGATAGATTTTATAATCCTGTTAAATCAAACTCAAGTAGTTTCATGGTGATTTATGACAATTCACTTGTTATACATTCTAGACTGGTGATAGGATTTGAACCATTCTTTAATATTCTAACAAGTAGTTCACTTTATGTGATAAAGTGTGACCAAGTCACACTTGGTCTTGGCTTGACTAGAGAATCCAGAAGCCCAAGATTGAATTAGTGTTTTAGCATTTGTACAGTTCCAGAGATATCAGTAGGGGAGATCAGTCTCCATAAAAATGATGATAAATAGTGGTATGAGTGTTCACACTAACATCTTATTCAACAAATTCATTTTTATTATAGGTGAACAACATAAAAAATCTTTCTATATAGAATGTGACTTCAATCCCAAATGGAAAAAGTAATAAAAATGTTATATCAGAATTAAAAAAGAAAGTCCAGTATATGTATACTTATCACTTCTAAAATGTTTCTTTAAATTAAAAACTGTATTAGATAGCCATTGATGTTTAAAATTTATGTTTTAAAACATTTATTTTATAAATTTTCATTTTCACAAGTAAAATTAGTCAACCCAACATATTAGTGGATATTTAAATAAAGAGAATTGATAATAATGTTTTTTAAGCCTTACATATGACCTCCATGATCCATGAGCAAAAGGATTTCTATAATTTTATTTTCTTTATGGTTTTGAGAGTTTTATTAGAGTAGCTTTGGGATACATAGGATTACATGCCTTCAAAAAGCGTTGTTTGCTCAGGTAGTAAACTCCAAATAACAATTGTCTTATTGCAACTCCTTTAGATTTATCATCAGACAAAATGCTTTCAGATAATGTCAGCTAGTTAAAAAAATGTAAATTATAACAGCTATTAAGGTTAAAAATCTACTTCTTTTAAGAGCACCTAAATATATCTTTAAAGTGAAAGGCATCGTCTTCTAGAAAAATAGTATATATACTGAAACAGAAACCATGCCAGGGAGGTTATCTGCTTTAGAAGTGTAGAGAACTGTATTTAATATGCTGTTAATAGATTTATATGAAATTTAGTGCCTGTTTACTAAGTCAAGGAGAGTACCTCGTAGAAAGGGCATACAGATTATAATCCTGACAGTTTACAAAAAGAGGCACCCATAATTCATTTTCCTAAAGACCAAGTTTTTAATTCCTCCTTTTTTTCTTCCACTTTTTTCTCATTTATAAAAATGATACCTCTCTGTATTCACAGTGATAAGATGCAAGAAAGAAATGAAGTCTAAGGGCAAATTGTTATAGCTTATATTACCAAAATATAAAATAACACTGTTACAAGTTTAGTTCCCAGTGAAAGAGTCTGGAAATGTCAGAATTATTGACTCAGGATAGTGATCATAGATGGCCCCATTCTAGAGAATAAAGCTTTCATGTATGCATGGGGGAGAATCTAATTTTGGGACCTCTGATTTTTCAAAATTTAACAAAGGTACACTAACAACACTTTAATTCAAAGGCCATGATTCTAGAGATAAACATTCACTTTTCAGTTTTTTGAGAACTTTAGAATTCTAGGCAACTAAATATGAAATCACTTACATGGCTTTCCGTATAATTCGGAGTTCAACTGGTATAAATAATAAACTGACTTTTTTGTTTTACTAAGAAATAGTCAAAATCATTTAAGCATTGTTATGCACTTTTGTATAATTGGAAATTTTTAAAGTTGCATAAGAAGTTGCATTTCAGTTTCAGTATATATAAATACTATAAGTCAAATTAAAACATTTTTAAAAAACAAAAGCCATGTATCAATTTAGATTAATATATAAAATTATATGCCAAATATACAAATTTACAAAAAATTTAATTCCTATAGAATTAATGTTAGATTAAAATATAAAACTATTCATTGATGATTCATCATTAATTATAATGCAATGTCACATTTTTTGAAAAATTTCAGTACATTTTATGTATTTCTCTCAAAAGGCTTAAATGTTTTCCAATAAGTATTAGAAATAACCTGATAGATTATCTGGATTTTTCAGATCTCAATCCATTATAATTGCATAATTACAATTGCATAATACATCCCATGGCTTTTTATTTTTTTCAATTTGTCTAATTTTTTTAAGTTCCCAATGTACAAATGAGTAATGCTAAAACAAGGTGACATAGCAAACTCTTAACTGATCTTTAAATAAAGACATTCTGCTATTTTAAAACAAATCCCTTATATCGGAAAAATATATCTACTTATATCCATACACTGCTACTAGATTTTTAGATAAAAAGCAGTTCTTTTTGACAGCTTGTGGCTAATTGTTTCATATCACACAGTCCCTATTTAGTGAAATCAATAATTTCCTTCTAGTTTGAAAAGTGTGAACAACTAGAAAGTTCTTTCTTTAAAGTCCTTTTGTATGTTAAGTGAAATTCTTAACATGCTAAACAAAGAATTAAGGCAATTATCCAGATAATTCAGGCCAGAAGCATGTCACTAATAAATGAGGAAAAGTGTACCTAAATTATTTACGGTCCAAGTCATTGAATAACCGCCTTTCTCCCATACAGACCAGACCAAAAATAATTATTGGGTATGAGAAAATTCCTGCAATACTATTTCACTAGATGTGAACAATTCATCCAGTGAAAATTTAATTTAGAAGATCTGACTTCAAAGCTTAGCAAAAAATTAAATCCATAAACTTTTATCTTAAAAATGTGTTTCAAGTTTTTATTAATTCAAATCCAATTGTTTAGCATTAAAGAAAATGTCAGTGAAAGGAATTATAGTCACTGAGTGGGAAATGAAATAGAAACATCTAAATGTAGTTGTCCTGCACTCAGTAAAATTGCTGATATGATTTCCTACACTAACTCAAGTAGACAGATCTACATTTTAGCATTAAACAATTCAGTATTTTAGGAAAGCAGTAAATATAAATATAGCTTTATAAATGTTTTAAGTGCCTTTTTAACCTCATAGTTCACATCACCAATCTTTTACTATAAAATTTTTGAAGTGTTCTTAAGAACTGTTTCTGTAAATGAAACTTTAAGTGTATTAATGGAGCGTCTAACATGACTGAAATGTCCAGAGTTGAGTAAAATATGTATCTTTGTTTTAATGTTGACTGTATGTTAAAACAGAACAGTTTTTTTTTACCATGTCATTGCTCATTATATAACTCGGAGACATGTATGTATTATTTTGGAAAATGAATTATACTGTTGACAAAAAAGATACTGTTATATGAACCATTCAGGGTCTTTTGAGTAGGAACTTTTTAAATGGATTATAATTGTACTCTTATTATTTATCTAATAGCTCATATCTTTTTCATTTGCTTTGTCTTGTGTTTTTTTTGCATTGTGTGGAGAAAGCACTACAGAGATTCTATTATTACATTAAATTAGTTTTTGAAATAAAATCACTGTGAAACATGCACCATTGTGCCAACTGCAAAATGAGTAAATAATTATTTCAAATACCACCAAATTAATTGTTTGCAGTGTGTTCAAAAAAGTAATTACAAAGGAACTTTACCCTGAGATTTATACAGAATCCCCATTGATAATCGATGGGAAGAAACTGACCTTCAGTTTAATATGGCTTTTTATAATTGACTTTTACCATTTATAATATATATTAGCTAACAGATAACCCCATTCACATAGCCTAATTATATAAATAGTTTGTATTCATTTATTTCTCAAATTTCATTTGATTTTACATTGGTAAAATTTTCTTGTTTATCTTCTCCTCCCTCTCAAATAAATAGTGCCTACAATACATTGGATAAGGACATATTCAGTGATGAAATAAATAAAATGGCAGTATCACTAAAGGAAATGAGTTAAAATGACATGACATTGTATTGAAAACCCCCCTCCAACACACACACACATACACACAAACCCCATACAGTTCACAGAGCCAGATAACATCTCTACTTAGGTCTGTGTATACTGACCACATATTCAAGCAATGATGTTACGTGATCACTCTATGGTTACAATAAAGCGTTTATTAGAAGAATAAAAAACTATGGTAAAAGTGATCATGGAGATAAAACACCACTCTTTATGGTTTCCTTGAAGTTTCTACAGCTTTACCAACAGCCTAGCAACTTTGTACAGGATTAAGTATCATGTGAAATACAGAGCAATATATCAGTAAATACCATTATGATAAAGATAGCATATTTTCTCTACATAATGTAAATTATTAGGTTATTAATGCTTAAAGTAAAATGGATGATTACAATAAAAAAGCAAAATGAACCACTGACACAACGAAAAAATTTTTTTAATAATATAATATGCAAGGATAAATTGTGCCTTGCCTGGTACTTTAAACTTTACCAGAAACCATAGATATTATCCACTTATATAAAATAGCCAGCTTTAAATTTATAAACAAATGGTAAACAACAAATGCAAGCTAAAAAAAATCTGTTTCACAATGTTTTCCTTATAATGTGCCAGTTAAATCTTGGGTGATATATAAAAAAGGGCACCATTATATTTATATAGTATATTTATCAAGCACTGTAACATTATTTCATTACTAAGTATTAGTAGAAATGAAATTCATTTACATTGGGGTCTCTGACAATGATGCCATTAAGGTACTTGCATATTACAAAATTTCTTATTATATTTCGCGATTGCTGAAAGAGCCAAAGGCAGTGTGTGAACTGGGTGAAGTGGAATTTCAGGGACTCTCCAGGGTGGGATGAACAGTGTTCACCAGCTTCATGCAGATTCAGAATTGGTGCCTGCCTGCCCCTGCAGGCTGTGTAGGGGAAGGATTCAATACATGGACAATGGTGGCACTAACCCTGAAGCCACACAAATCAGACATATCCCCATATGTCCCTGGCACCTTTTGAGCTACTATCCTTTCACTGGAGCTCAGTGTTAGTGCCTGTGAGTGAGCGAATACATGCAAGGGCCTGTTAAGAGGATGCCTGGGTTTTAAGTTAACATTAGGATGGGACAGAATCCCCACTGATCTTCACAGGCTGCTTTTATGGGGATCACTCTTCCTGGAATTGCATCTCTGGGCTGGGGAGCTGGGTGTGGGGCTGGGACCCGTGGCTTCTTGGTGGAGACCTCTAAACTGAGATATCCCTCCCAACTCTCATCTGTCATACGTGGGTGTGAGACCAGCCTGATTCAAGCCTCTGCCTCTCCAACCGCTCTCAATGTGGCCTCTTCTTTATAGCCTTAGTTATAGGAGTTCCATTCAGCTAGTCTTCCAGTGGTTCTCCAGGTTGATTTTTCTGTAATTTAGTTGTAATTTTAATGTGGTTATGAACAGAGGTGAGCACAGCACTAACCTGCTCCACCATCTTGACTGGATCTTACATTTGTTAACACTTGTTTTGTGACCTACATATGATGTATTTTTGAGAATAATTTCTATGCATTTGAGAATGTTTATTCTTCTGCTGTTGAATGAAATGTTTTGTATATGTGTTTGGTCCATTTGGCCTAAAATATAGTTAAAGTCTGTTATTTCATAATTGATTGTCAGTCTGGATGATCTTGTTGAAAGTGGATTATAGAAATCCCCTACTATTGTATTGTCTATCTTCCCTTTCAAATCTGTTCATAACTGTTTAATATATTTAGGTATTCTAATATTGGTTTCATATATATTTCCAATTGATATATCCTCTTGATGAATTGACTGCTTTATTATTATATAATGACATTCTTTGTCTGTTGTTACAGCTTTTGACTTAAGTCTATTTTATCTGATATAAGTATTACTACCCCTGATCTCTTTTGTTTTCAGCTTGCATGGAGTATCTTTATCTAAGGGCACTTTCAGCTTTTCAGTATCCTTATAGCTGAAGTAAGTCTCTTGTATGCAGCAGGCAGCTCGCTATTGTTTTATCCATTCAGTCACTCCATAAATTTGGATTAGAGAATTTAATAATTTAATTTATAGAAATTATTGATAGGTAAGAACATACTATCAGCAATTTCTTATTTTTTATGATTATTTTATATCTTCACTGTTTCTTCCTCTCTGTCTTTGTGAATTGATGTTATTTTGTAGTTGATAGCTTTGATTATTTTCTATTTATCATTTATATAGCTACTATAAGTTTTGCTTTGTGATTACCATGTGGCTTTTAAAATGAATCTTACTGTTATAAATCTACTTTTAGCTGAGAACAAATTAAGTTCAACTGCATAAAAAAGTTCTAAAATTTCACTGGCTCTCCCTTGTATTTTATGTTTTTGATATTTCAATTTTAACATTTTATATTGTTTATTCATTAACAAAATACCATAGCTATAATTATTTTTGTTGTTGTTTATTTATTTATTTATTATGGTGACATTGGTTAACAAAATCCAATAAGTTTCATCTGTACATTCTAACACTAAGGCATATGTATACTTACACTGTGTGTTCACCTCCCATAGTTAGCATTATTTCTGTCACCACATATTTGACCCTCTTTACCCCATCTACCTCACCCTTATCCTATGCCCTACCCTCTGGTAACCACGAGTCTATTATCTATATCCATGAGTCTCTGTTTGTCCTATTCCTTTGTTGTTTTTAGCTTTATACTCCACATATAAGTGATACCATGTAGTTTTCAACTTTTTCTGTCTGGCTTATTTTGCTTAGCATGATTATCTTGAGGTCCATCCATGTTGTCACAAATGGCAGTATTTAATCTCTTCTTATGACTGAGTAATATTCCATTGTATATATGTACCACAATTATCCAATCACCTATCATAGGACACTTCAGTTGCTTCCACATCCTGGCCACCATGAATAATGCTGCTATGGACATCGGTGTGCAAATATCTTTTTGCATATGAGTTTTCAAGCCTTTGGGGTAAATACCCAGTAGAGGGATTGCTTGATCATATAGTAGATCAATTCTTAGTTTTTTGAGGAACATCTATACTGTTTTCCATACTAGCTGTATCAAATTTGCAGTCCCACCAGCAGCATATGAGAGTTCCTTTTTCTCCGCATCCTCTCCAACATTTGTTATTACATGTCCTGTTGATTATAGCTATTCTAACAGGCGTGAGATGGCATCTCTTTGTGGTTTTGATGTGCATTTCCCTAATAGCTAGCGATGTTGAGCATCTTTTCATACATTTGTTGGCCATTTGTATGTCCCCTAGGGAGAAGTGTCTGTTCAGATCCTCTGCATATTTTTCGATTGGATCTTTTTTTGTTGTTGTTTTTGTTGCTATTGGGTTGTATGATTCTTTGTATATTTTGGATATTAGGCCTTTATTGGAGTTTTTGCTTACAAATATATTTTCCCACTTGGATTGTTGTCTCTTTACCTTGTTGATGGTTTATTTTGCTGTGCAGAAGCTTTTTAGTTTGATATAGTCCAATTCATTTATTTTTGCTTTTAATTCCTTTGCCTTTGAGGTCAAATACATAAAATCCTCTTTAAGTCCAATGTTCATGAGTTTAGTTCCTATGTTTTCTTCTGTGCATTTTATTGTTTCAGGTCTTATATTCAGGTCCTTAATCCATTTTGAGGTAATTGTGGTATATGATGATAGATAACATTCTAGTTTCATTCTTTTGCAGCTGGCTTTCCAATTTTCCCAGCACCATTTATTGAAGAAGCTTTCCTTTCTCCACTGCATGGTTTTGGCTTCTGTGTCGAAAATTATTTGCCCATATAAATATGAGTTTACTTCTGGACTCTCGATTCTGTTCCACAGGTCTGTGTGTCTCTTTTTCTGCAAAAACCATGCTGTTTTGATTACTGTCACTTTCTGGTATAATTTGAAGTCAGGCAGAGAGATACCTCTAGCCTCATTCTTTTTTCTCATGATGGCTTTGGCAATTCAGTGTCTTTTGTATATCCATACAAGTCTGATGATTTTTTATTCTATTTCTTTTTGAAAAGCCTATGGGATTTTGATGAGGATTACATTAAATCTGTATAATGCTTTAGGTAATATGGTCATTTTAACTATGTTGATTCTTCCAATCCAAGAACATAGAATATCTTTCCATTTCTGTGTATCTTCTTCAATTTCTTTTAATAGAGTCTTATAGTTTTTATTATAGAAGTCCTTCACATGTTTTATTAGATTTATTCCTAGGTATTCTTTTTTTGCAATTGCAAAAAGAATTATTTTTTCCACTTCTTTTTCTGACACTTCATTATTAGAGTATAGAAATACTATGGATTTTTGAACATTGATTTTGTATCCAGAAACTTTACTGTATTTGCTTATTGTTCCTACTAGTGTTCTTGTGGAGTCTTGAGGGTTTTCTATATACAGAATCTTGTCATCTGCAAATATCCAATGTTACATTGAATAAGAGTGGTGACAGTGGACACCTTTGCCTCGTTCCTGATCTTAGAGGGAAGGATTTTAGTTTTTCACCTTTAAGTATAATGTTGGCTGAGTGTTGGTTGTATATGGTGTTTACTATGTTCAAATACTTTCCTTGTATACCAATTTTGTAATGTGTTTTGATCATAAATGCATGCTGTATCTTGTTGAAGGCTTTTTCTGCATCTATCGATATGATCATAGGATTCTTATTTTTTAATTTGTTTATGGGGTGTGCCGTATTAATCAAATTGCGTATGTTTAACCATCCTTGTACCTCTAGGATAGAGCTAATTTAATCATGATGTATAATCCTTTTAATATATTGTTGTATTCACTTCGCTAGTATCTAGGATTTCTGCATTTGTATTCATGAGAGATATTGGTCTGTAGTTTGTGTGTGTGTGTGTGTGTGTGTGTGTGTGTGTGTGTGAATGTGTGTGTATGTGTGTTATCTTTACCAGGTTTTTGTATCAGAGTAATATTGGCCTCATAAAATGAGTTAGGAATTATTTGGAAGAGTTTGAGGAGAATATGTATTAAATCTTCTTTGAATGTTTGATATAATTCACTGGTGAAAGC
Source organism: Eidolon dupreanum (assembly GCA_028627145.1). Taxonomy (NCBI): domain Eukaryota; kingdom Metazoa; phylum Chordata; class Mammalia; order Chiroptera; family Pteropodidae; genus Eidolon; species Eidolon dupreanum. Next base: position 41,528,663 of record CM053505.1, read on the forward strand.
ATCTGCTCCTGGACTTTTACTTTTTGCTAGGTTTTTGACAATTGTTTCAATTTCTGTACTGCTGATTGGTCTATTTAGATTTTCCAGTTCTTCTAGATTCAGTCTAGGAAGGTTTTATTTTTCCAAGTACTGGTCCATATCTTCTAGGTTATTAAATTTAGTGTTATATACTTTTTCAAAGTATTTTTGTATGATCTTTTATATTTCTGCGATTTCTTTCATTATTTCCCCTCTTTCATCTCTGATTTTGTTTATTTGTGTCCTTTCTCTTTTTTCTTTAGTCTAGCCAGGGGTTTGTCAATTTTATTAACCTTCTCAAAGAACCAGCTCTTTGTTGCATTTATTTTTTCTATTGTTTTTTTGTTGTTGTTGTTGTTTTCAATTTTATTTATTTATGCTCTAATTTTGATATTTCTTTTCTTCTGCTAAATTCAGACTTCATTTGTTCTTCTTTTTTTAGTTTTTTAAGATGAAGTGTTAGGTTGTTTATTTAGGCTCGTTCCTGTTTTTGGAGGAAGGCCTGTAATGATATGAACTTTCCTCTTATGACCTCTTTTGCCATGTCCCAAAAGTTTTCATATGTTGTAGTATAATTATCATTCATTTCTATGTATTTCTTGATTTTCTTCTTATATCTTCTCTGACCCAGTTATTCTTCAGTAACAAGTTGTTTAATCTCCATGTATTTGTGGTTCTTCCTGATGTCTTTTTCCAATTGATCTCTAGTTTCAAAGCACTATGATTTCAGAATATGGTTGGTATGATTTTCATCATCTAATATTTGTTGAGAACATCTCTGTGTCCCAGTATGTTGTCAATCCTTGAGAATGTTCCATGTGCACTAGAGAAGAATGTATAAGCAGCTGTTTTGGAATGGAAGGCTCTGTAAATTTCAATTATGTCCAGTTGGTCTAATGTGTCATTTAAGGATGTTATTTCCTTATTGATTTTCTGTTTGGATGATCTGTCCATATTTGACAGTGGGGTATTTAGGCCCCCTACTACGATAGTGTTTTGATCTGTTTCTCCTTTTAGTTTTGCTAGTAATTGCTTTATATATTTTGGGGATCCCTGATTGGGAACATAGATATTAATAAGTGTTATGTCTTGGTGCATGATTCCCTTTATTATTATGAAGTGTCCCTCAGTATCTTTTTTTATTTTGAAGTCTATTTCATCTGATATTAATAGCACTACTCTCACTTTTCTATAAATATAATTTTCTTGAAATATCATTTTCCACACTTTTACTTTGAGTCTATACTTGTATTTGGAGCTGAAATGTGTTTGGGTTTTGTTTGTGTTCCATTCTGCAACTCTGTGCCTTTTTATTGGTTAGTTCAGTCCATTAACATTTAGGATGATTTAGGGTGATTATTGAAATATGAGGTCTTCTTATAGTCATTTTATTTTTCGCTCTCTGGTAGCTCGGTGTTTCCATTGCTTCCTTGTCCTTATATTTTTATTTTCTTTTTTTAGTTGGCTTTTGTGGGTTTTCCCTCTGGTTCTTCTTGTTTTATGTCGTATGCTTCAGTTGTGAATCTTTGGTGTGTGGTTGCAATTACAAATATGAAAAGGATAGTTATATATATATATATATATATATATACATATATATATATATTATATACATATATATATATTATACACATACACACACACACACATACACAATCGTCACTTTTCTTCTATGCGTGCCTTATCTCCATTCCCCTTTGCAAATTTGGATCTTTTAATTCCCTCCTTTTCAGTCATTGTTGTCTCAATTTGTCCCTATGTATGCTGACTATTCATTACTTTCTTGCTATAGCAATTCTCTTTTTAATGTTTAAGCTTATAATATCTGTTCTTAGTAAGAGTTACACTCCTCTGCTTCTATATGCCTGATAGTCATCTTACTCCTAATTATGTATTTTATTTTGGTCATTTTGTTTCAGGTGAGCTGACCCCTTTCAGTGTTTCCTGCAATGCAAGCCTCGTAGTGGAGAATTCCAGTTTCTGTATGTCTGGAAAGGTCTTTATTTCTCCTTCATATCTACGGGAGTGCTTAGCTGTATACATTATTCAGGGCTGCTAATTCCTTTCACTTAATATTTAAATATTCGATTCCACTCCTTTCTGGCTTGTAAGGTCTGTGCTGAGGAGCCTGACAATAATCTAAAGAGTTTTCCTTTAAAAGTTACCGTCTTCTTCTCCCTGGATGCCCTGAGAATTCTTTCTTTATTGTTAATTTTTGATAATTTTAATGCAATGTGTCTTGGTGAAGGCCTTTAAGGTCGAAATAATTGGGTGTTCTGTTGACTTCTTGAATTCTAATCTCCAGCTCATTCCTTAGATTTGGGAAATTTTTTTTCATCTATTTGTCTGAAAAATGCTTTCTAGTTCCTGCCCCTTTTCCTTACCTTTGGTAATGCTCATTATTCTTATGTTTCTTCTCCTGATGGTATCAGCCAGTTCTTTTATTTCTTTTTCACTATTTTTCATTCTTTGGTTTCTCTCTTCTTCCTTCTGATTTATGTCTAGATTTCTGTCTCAATATCACTGATCTTTTCCTCTATTTGGTTGACTCTATTTTTAAACTCTTGCAGTGTGTTCTTAACCTCCAGAAGACCTATTCTGTTCTTTTTGAGATTTTCAATCTCCTTGCTCTGCTCATCTAGTTGTTTTTTCAATTCCTGAAATTGTTGATATGACTCATTTCGAAACTCACTGAGTTTTTTCAGAAGTACCATCCTGAATCCTCTGTCATTTAAGTTGCATATTTCTATGTCTGTAAGCTTATTTTTTGGAGATTTTTCTTTTTCTTTCTGAGATGCCTTGTCACCTTTGTTGTTCATGGTGTTTAATGGACTATTTTCTCACCTGGGCATTAATGGAAATGTATTCTGCTTTTTTTCCAGAAAGAAAATTTATTGCATAAAGGCCCCACTTTAGCCTTTTGCAAAGAAGGTGCTTTTCTTTTGGTTTCCAGTAGGTGGCATCTAAACCTCTTGGATCCCTGCTTAACATAAAGCCTTAATAGTGCCTTTTTATTTCCTTGTAGATATTTAATCATGCTTGCTACCCTCAGTCTCAGTCTCTGTCAGTGTTAGCGACAGTTTCAGTAGCATTTACTTAGATTCTCCTGAGGCTCCGCAGTGTTCAGTGTCGGAGGATATGGGGTGAGGGGCCCTCTGGGTTGGGAGTTGGGGCCTGCAGTTCAACCTTGGTTTTGCAACCATGGCTGCTAAAAATCAACTGTTGTTTTCCACTGTCCCACTTCTCTGCTTTCTGCCCTGATGACTGGGACCTTCCGCCGGCCAGGTGGAACTCACAACTCTCCTTGGCAGAGCTGTTCAGAGAACTCACAGCACCTTCTCCTCTCCCCCTTCTCCTATAGGGAACTCTGGCAGCTGCCAGAGGCAGCTTCTTTATTTCTCCTAGTCCACCACCTGACACCCAGGGTTCTGACCCGTGGTAGCTCTTATGTGCAGATCCCACACTCAGACATGCTGGTGTGCTGTTTGGGTGTTTTTTGTTGTTGTTGTTGTTGTTATTGAGTTTTAGATGTTCAGCTTATTGTTGTTTCAAGGGGAGAGATCTGGAGATGTCTCTCACTTCGTGTTTCTCCAAACTCTCCTAGTTATTTTTTAATTTATTTTTTTAAATTAGCTTCAAGTATACAGTACATTTGTTAGACATCTATATAGTTCATAAAATGATTCCCCCAATTGCTTCCTCCCTTCCCTGACCCTCCACTTAGCCAACATATTAATGCTGAATGAATTTCCTATGCCGTGCTCTCCATTCTTGTGACCATCCATCAACTATTAAAATGTACTTCTTTAACTGTTCACCCTATTTCCCATCCCTGCAACCCACACTCCCCTCTGTCTGTCACCAAATTGTCCACTACATTTGTGAGTCTGTTTTGGATTAGTTTGTTCTTTTTATTCCTTAGATTCCACATATAAGTGAAATCATATAGTGTTAATCTTTCTCTGTCTGACTTAAATACCTTCTAAGACCATCAAAGAAATACCTTTTTCCATCCCCTTCCTTTTAATCTGTGTGTGTCTTTTAATCTGAAGTGAGTCTCTTGTAGGCAACATGTAGGGATCTTGTTTTCCTATCCATTCATCCACTCTATCTTTTAGTTGGAGCACTTCATTCTTTTCCATTTGAGGTACTTATTGATAGGAATGTAGTTGTTACCATTTTTTATTCATATTTTTGATACATATGTTTTCTTCTTAAAGAAGTCCTTCCAATATTTCCTATAATATTGGCTTGGTGGTGATAAATTTCTTTAGTTTATTTTTGTCTGGGAAGCTCTTTATCTGCCCTTCAACTCTAAATGATAGCTTTCCTGGTTAAAGTATTCTTGGTTTTAGATCCTAGGTTTTCATCACATCGAATATTTTGTGCCAAGCCCTACTGTCCTGAAATTTCTTTTGAGAAATAAGCTGCCAGTCTTATGGGTGTTCCCTTGTTGGTAACTATCTGTTTTTCTCTTGCTGCTTTTAGTATTTTTTCTTTGCATTTAACCTTTGGCATTTTAATTTTGATGTGTCTTAGTGTGAGTCTCTTTGGAGCCCTAATTTTGGGGATTCTCTGGGCTTCCTGGGGTTTTATGTCCATTTTCTCCACCAGGTTAATGAAGTTTTCCATCATTATTTCTTCAATCAGCTGTTCAGTATCTTGTTTTTCTTCAGATATGCCAATCAGATGTATATTTTGACCCTTAATAGTGTCCCATGTGCTCCTTAAATTATTTTTATAGTCTTGACATTTTATATCTTGCCATTTTGATTGAGTATCCTTGGCTTTCCCATCCTCTAGATAGAGCATTTGATCCTTTTCTTTATCCATTTTGTTTATTCCTTTGTTTATTCCATTTAATATACTTCTCATCTCAGACAATGTGTTCTTCATTTCTGACTGATTCCGTTTTGTAAGTTCCATTTCCATTTTTATGTTTTGTTTTATCTCTTTGTTAAAGTTCTCACTGAGTTCACCTACACTTCCCTTAAGTTTGCTGAGCATCCTTATTATGATTGTTTTGAACCTTACATCTAGTAGATTGCTTGTCTCTATTTCTTTGTTTTTTCTGGAGCTTTGTTCTGTTCTTTAATTTGGTATGTGTTTCTTTGTCTTTCCATTTGGCTGCCTCCTTGTGTTTGTATGTATTAGGTAAGGCTGCTATGTTTCCCAGTTTTAATAGAAGAATCATATATAGTAGGTGTGCTATGGGTCTCAGCAGCACAGTCTTCCCTGGTTACCTGAGCCAGCTGCTCCTGCTACGTCCCTTGTATGGGTTGTGTGTGTTTCTGCTGTAGTTGAGGCTTGGATTCTGTATTCTCATCAATGGAAGGGATTGACCCTTGGACTGTCCATCACAAGTGGAGGAGGTGTTGTCCAGTGGCTGATCATACAGAGCAGGATTTGTTCTAAAAGGGCTTTGGTTCCTGCTTTGTCTACCCTTTGGGTGTGTTGTCCAACATATGACCCTGAGTGGTGATCTGCCTCAGACCAAAGCTGGTCATTAGTTATGCAGGTCAGGGCCTCCTAGAATAGGCCCTGTCTCAGGCCAAATTTAGCTGCAGGCTTGCCCTGCTTTTGGGGCTACCTGGCATGAAGCACCAGACAATCCACACATAACTGCCACCTAAGCTGGGCCTTAAGAGGCCAAACTGAAAATTGAGGCTGGATACTGCTAGTTCCAAGCTTGGGGCTGCTTAGCAAGTGGTACAGGGCATGCCAAGGCCAGATGCTGCTTGTTTAGGCTTAGCGAAACTTTGAGAGATGTTAGAAAAGTTTGCTGCATGAGTCAAGACAAGCCATTTGTATGGAAAATCCAATGGAAATTGCTTCAGTAGGCCCACACATTGGGAGGGGTGGGGTCACAGGGAATCACCTGGGCAGGATGACCAGTATTAGCTACATTGATGGAGATTGAAATATGGTAGCCACCTGGGTCTGCAAGCCGGGTCGGTAAGGACTTAACAAAGGACCAATGCCCTATGCACTTCTGTCTTTGATAAAGCTGCCTCCCCAGTCCTCATCCTGAAGTCAGACAACTCAGTTTCTCCTTGTTTGTCTTGGTGCCTTTTGAGCCGTGGCCCCTATGCTGGAGCCCCTAGTGAATGAGTCCATCAGTGGTAAGTCCATGCTTTAGCCCCTTAAGAGATCTTCAGCCCTTTGTCTCACTCAGTCACAATCTCCACTGGTTTTCATAGCCAGAGTTATGAGGGACTTCTATTTCCAGGACTGGAACTCTGGGCTGGGGAGCCCGGTGTGGGGCTGAGACCCCTCACTCTTCTGAGAGGACCTCTGCGGCCAAGATATTTCTCCTGATTCTCAAGCTCCAAAACAGGTGTGAGACCAGCCTGTTTCATGTCTCCATCCCTCCTACCAGTCTTGAGATGGTCTCTTCTGTGTGTCCCCAGTTGTAGGACTTATGTTCAGCTAGACATTAGGAGATTCTCAATGATGGCTATTCTAACTACAGTTTCATTGTAATTTCAATGTGGTTGTGAGAGGAGAAAAGCATAGCACCTACCTATTCTACCACCTTCACTGTAACTGTTATATCTACTGGATATATTGTCCCCTTTATCATTATGAAGTGCCCATTTTTGTCTCTTGTTACCTTTTTAATCCTGAAGTCTGTTTTGAAAGATATAACCATGGCTACATCCACTTCTCTGGATGCCATTAGCTTGGAGTAACATTTTCCACTCTTTCCCTTTGAGTCTATATTTGTCCTTGCAGCTGAGATGTGTCTTTTGAAAACAGCATATTGTTTATTCTGTTATTTTGATGCAGTCTATTACTCCGTGACTTTTTATTGGTGATTTCAGTCCATTTACATTTAGGGTGATTACTGATATCTGAGGTTCTTCTATAGCCATTTTATCTTTTGTTTTCTGGTAGCTTGGTGTCTCCATTGTTTATTCGCCCTTGAGTTTCTGTCTGCTATTCTAATTTGGTGATCTCTGATTTTTTCCTCTGTTCCCTCTTGATTTATGTTATGCGTTTCAGTTGTGGATTTTTGTGTGTGGTTAAGTTTATGTAAAAGAAAGTTTTATATACACAGTAGACCTTTTTCTTCTGCTTTTTCTTCTGTCTAATCTCCTTTTCCCTTGACAGATTCAGGTCTCTACTCCTCCCACTGTTTTTGATGTCTCTAATTATCCCTATTTAGGCTGTGAATTAATTTCTAGGTTACAGTAGATGTTGTATTTTTCTTCTCTTTTTAAAATTTTTTACCTCTAACCATTATGTAATTTTTAAGTTTATAATGCTCTTTTCTTAATAAGGGTTGCACTTTCCTATTTCTATCAGTCATCTTACTCATACTTTTGTGGTGTTTTTTTGTTGTTGTTCTTTTGTTTCAAGTAGAATGACCCCCTTCGGTAATTCCTGTAATGCAAATCTCATGGTAGAAAATTCCCTCAGCTTTTGTATGTCTGAAAGGTTTTTATTTATCCTTCAGATCTAAAGGAGAACTCTGCTGGAAATATTATTCTTGACTGGTAATTTTTGTCTTTTAATAGTTTGAATATTTGGTTCCACTCCCTCCTAGTTTGTAAAGTCTCTACTGAAAAATCTGATGATAGTCAGTGGGGTTTCCTTTATAAGGTCTTTTCCCTGGCTGCCTTGAGAATTCTTTCTTTTCATTAATTTTTGACAGTTTTAATATAATGTGTCTTGGAGAAGGCCTTTTTGGGTTGATATAATTAGGTGTTTTGTTTGCTTCTTGGATTTGAGGATCCAGTTCTTGCCATAAGTTTGGGAAAATCTCATCAAGTATTTGTTTGAATAGGCTCTCTGTTCCCTTCTCCCCCTTTTCTCCTTCTGGTATAAGCATTATTCTTATATTGCTTTTTCCATAGTGTCAGTTCTTATAAAGTTCATTCATTCATTTATTTATTCATTTATCCTCAAGTCTCTTCTTCCTTCTGCAGTACTTCCAGATTTCTGTCTTCAATATCACCAATTCCTGCTTCGATCTGACCAGTTCTATTTCCTAAACTTACTATTTCATTACTTACTATTTCATTCTTTATCTCTTTTACTGAGTTCTTCAGCTTCAGAATTTTCATTTGGTTCTTTTTTAGAATTTCAATCTCTTTAGTAAAGTACTCCTAGTGTTCAGTAATTTTGATTCTGATTTCATTAAACTGCCCATCAGAATTTTCTTGCATCTTGTTTACTTTCTTCATAAGCCCAAATTTGAATTCTCTTTTATTTAAATAACATATTTCTATACCTTTAAGCTTATTTTTTTGGAGAACTTTTATTTTCTTTGAGCTGCCTTGTCACCTTGGCTTTTTAATGGTGTTTGATGGATTATTTCTCCACCTGAGCATTTATGGGAATGTACTCTGCTTTTACTATTTTTTTGTCTTTATTGAAATATTGTGTACAATTAGTTGCTTGTATTTATATTATACAATTCAATGAGTTTATTTTCAATTATAGTTAGCAATCATTAATATACCAGTTTCAGTTGTATAGCATACTGATCAGAGATCCACATAACTCGCAAAGTGATCACCTTACTAAAACTAGTACCCTTCTTCCCCCTTACATATTTATTACCATTATTAACAACTTCTCCATGCTACACTCTACATCTCCATGTCTATTCTACAGCTATCCATTTGTACTTCTTAATTCCTTTGCATTTTTTTGCTGTTTCCCCCAACTCCCCTCCCATCTAGTAGCCCTCAAAATATTCTGTGTTTGTGAGTTTATTTCCATTTTCGTTGTTGTTGTTTATTTTGTTCCTTAGGTTCCACATGTATGTGAAATCATGTGATATTCATCTTTCTCGATCTGACTCCTTTCATTCAGCACAATGTTCTCTATGTCCATCAAGGCAATATCTTTTCCCATGCCCTTCCTTTTAGTCTCTGTGTGTCTTTTAATCTGAAGTGAGTCTCTTGTAGACAGCATATGTAGGGGTCTTGTTTTCTTATCCATTCATCCACTCTATCTTTCGGTTGGAGCACTTAATTCAGAAAAGTTTGAGGTATTTGTTGATAGGAATGTAGTTATTACCATTCTTCATTCATGTTTTTGATACCTTTTATTTCTTCTTAAAGAAGTCCCTCCAAGATTTCCTGTAATACTGGCTTGGTGATGATAAATTTGTTTAACTTATTTTTGTCTGGAAAGCTCTTTACCTGTCCAACTCTAAGTGATAGCTCTGCTGAATAAAGTATTCTTGGTTGTAGATCCTGGGTCTTAACATCACATCGAATATTTTGTGCCAAGCCCTTCTGTCCTGCATAGTTTCTTTTGAGAAATTAGCTGCCAGCCTTAAGGGTGCTCCTTAGTGACCTTAAACAGTTAGGTAACTAACTGTTTTACTCTTGCTGCTTTTAAGATTCTGTCTTTTTATTTAACCTTTTGCATTTTAATTATGATGTGTCTTGGTGTGGGCCTATTTGGATTCCACTTTCTTGAGGTTCTCTGAGCTTCCTGGGGCTGTATGTCTATTTTCTTCACCAGGTTAGTGAAGTTTTCCATCATTATTTCTTCAAATATCTCCTCAACATCTTGTTTTCTTTCAGGCACCCTTATACACAGATATTTTTTACCTTTAATAGTGTCCCATAGGCTCCTTAAATTATTATTATAGTCTTGGCTTCTTTTTTCTTGCCATTCTGATTGAGTGTCTTTGGCTTTCCCATCCTCTATATAGGTCATTTGATCCACTTCTTTATTCACTTTGTTTATTCCATTTAATATACTTCTTGTCTCAGACAATGTGTTCTTTATTTCTAACTGGTTCCTTTATACAATTATTTCCATTTCCATTTTTATGTTTTTTATCTCTTTGTTGAAGTTCTCACTGAATTCACCTACATTTCCCATAAGTTCATTGAATATCTTTATAACCAGTGTTTTGACCCCTACATCTGTTAGATTGCTTGACTCCATTATTTCTGGATCTCTGTTCTGTTCTCTCATATGGTTTCTGCTTCTTTGTCTTCCCATTTTGGCTGCCTTTATGTGTCTGTTTCTATGTACTAAGCAAAACTCCTAAGTCTCCCAGTCTTATTAGTGTGGATTTATGAAGTAGATGTCTGTCCAGTGGCACAGTCCTGAGAGGGGTTCAGCTGCAGGCCAAATTTAGCCCCTGCCTATGACCCTCTGGGGTCAACTGATAAGACTCAATAAGCAATCCACAGATGCTGTGCTTATAGTTGCCTCAAAAGGCCACACCAGAAACCAAGGCCAACTGCCACCAGTGTGAATCTAGGTGCTGCTCATCAAGAAGCAACTGACTCGCCGAGGATACACCTGGATGTGGCTTGGGTGGGTCACTGAGTTGGGGTAGGTGGAGTTTCAGTGAATCCTCTGGGCAGAGCAACCTCTGTTATCCAGTTTGATGACATCTCAGCTATGTTGGTGCTGAGTCCACACACTGAGAGGGGGTCAGGGCTCAACGGAGAAACAATGGATACCGCCAGCACCCTGTATAGAGCAAATCTCACCTCTGACCTCACTCTGACAACTCAGCATCCCCCATAAGTCCCTGGTGCCCCCTGCACACAGCCTAACTGGCACTGGTGCTCCGAGCCAGCAGGTCTATCACCCCAAAAGTCCATGCAGGACACAACTCCTTTAAGAGACATCTGCAGCTGCTGGCTGCTGCTGCTGTTGCCACAGTCTCTGTCCCACTTGGCCGCTTGGGACCTGGCAGCCTTGCATCCTCACCCCATCCTACCTTCCCCCCTTGCAGGGTGATTTCTTACATTTCTCCCTAGTTGTATGGCTTGTTCATCTAGATCCCAGGAAATTTTTCCTTGCTGTTTGCTCCTTGTTTCTGTCACAACTTTGATTCAATCACAAGAGGGATGAACAGAGCCTCTATCATCTATGCCATTTTTTTTCACCTCTGCTTTTTCTTTTAAAGAAAATTTTATTATTATTTAGTGATCTTTTTTTTAGCAGGTTGATAAGAGAGTTTTGTTTTGTTTTGTTTTGTTTTTGCTCTTTTGCATTCCTTTGGTGGTGCCCAATCTTCCTACACTGCCCAGTCCTGGATCTCTGCTCGTGGAAAAGAAAATACCCTTTATACCATGGGGAGATGTGTGTCTCCTCTGTGAACAGATCACCTCATTCAAGGGTTCCAATCCAATCAGAGGATGTGGAGGGCAATGGGGTTCCAAGCCTCTGAGGAGCCCTTGAAGTCCTGGTATAGCCCAACAGTCAAATGCAGTGTTGGGGCCCTCTGCTAGCTCTGGGAGGGTGTGGGAAGGTGCATTCTAGGAGTGTGGGGGGAAGCAGCCAGTCTCTGTGAATCAGCTTTCTACCTGTTAATGGTGAATGGAAATAAAACACAGCTGTTGCCCCTTTGTATTCAGTCTCTACCTTGTTCTCTGCCCTGTTCACTGGGCTCTGCTGTGTGGAATATACTGATCACTCAGGCAGGACTGGTCAGGGCTTCAGAGAGTATAAACCACAAACTAATCCTCCACCTCTCCCGAACCTGCAGGGTGCTCTGGGCTGCATCCTCATCACTGTTCTCTAGCACTGGTCTTCACTTCTCTCCATTTCTTTATTCCTTTCTCCTTTGATTCATCCACTTTCAGATGCTCATGTGTCCAGCTCTCTCAGATGTATTAGTGTGCTTGGATGGATGTTCTCTGTTGGATTATAGCTATGCAATTGTAATTTCAAGGGGAGAGATCAGGGGAGAACTCTCACATTGCCATGCTTCTGACATCACTATACTATCCTATTTTTTTTTAATTCTTTTTTTTTCACTTTGCTGTTCTGACTTGCTGATTTCCACTATTCTGTATTTCAGTTCACTAATATATTCTTTTGTATTAACTAATCTGCTGTCAATTCCTTCAAATGTATTTTTCATTTCAGATCTTGCATTCTTCATCTCCAATTCTTTACTATATTTTCTAACTCTGTTGAAGTTCTCTCTGAGTTTCTCTATTCTACTCTCAAGTTTTTTTGAGCATCCTGTGACCACTTCTTTGAATTCTTTATCAGGCAAATTACTTATCTCCATTTCATTAGAGTTTGTCTCTGAGGTTTTTTCTTGTTCCTTCATTAGGGGCATATTCTCTGTCTTCCCATTTTGTTTGACTTTCTCTGTTTGTTCCTATGAATTATATAAAATAGCTCTCTCTCTCAATCTTGAAAAGAAGATTTTTTTTGGTAGAAGTGGCATGTGCGTAGACTGTGCTGGATGGTTTTGGCAGGCTTGTTTGAGTCAAGGTGGATGAATGTTGTGGCTGGTGTACTGCCTGGCCAGAAAGAGTGGTTTTGGGTGGGACAGCCTTGTTTGTGCATGTTTTCTTGCCCTTCTGATCAAGGCAGGGATGTTTATTGTGCACATGGTGTGCCCTGTTGCTTTAATTGTTTGTTGCCTGAGTTGGGTCTCCCTGTGTGTGTGCACTGTATCTCTTTGCCAGCTCTTTATCATTTTGCCGGCATCACTTTTTCTGGGCAGGACAGTTCTATGTGCTTGTACAGTGGTGCCTCAACAGTTCCAACCCCTCTCCATACAGAGAAGCTCTGCATAAACTCACAACACTGCCCCACTCTTTCAACACTTTCTACAAATGGGAAAGTGTGTGCATGCACTACAGAACTTTGCTAGTTCTGTATTTTCTCTGGGAAGGTCAGCCCTATGTACCTGCACAGCAGCACTATACTAATTTCATACTTTCTTTAGGTAAGGCAACCACATGTGTGCTTTTAGCTCCACTCCACTATCTCTGATCTTTCTCTGAATGGTGTAACACTGCTTGCAGGTACTACAGCTTTGTGTTAATTTCACACTCTCTCCTGGCAGAGGAGCCCCACGTGCATGTGCAGACAAGTGGATGTGTGCAGCAGGGCCCTGCTGCAACTACTGGATCACTTTCTGTGTGGGGGGCTATGCACAAATACTATGGCACCCTCCTGTTCCTGCTGGATCTACCTCTGGGAAGGGTGACTGTGGATGCACTACAGCAACCCTTCATGTCAGCCAGAGAACTTGGATAGAGCTCTGGCTGTTATCCAACTGCAGAGTAAACATAAACAATAGTGCTCACAAGTTCCCCTGGTACTGGAGATTTTCCTCAACTCCCTGAGACCTCTCTATATTCCCCAAACTTCTCTATGTTGTCTCTCTCTTTTCTAAATTGTTCAATTGGTCCTCAGTGTCTCTGAGGAGAAGTTGCTCTAAATATAGGTGTATATTCAATGTGCTCTTGGGAGAGAAGATGCTCAGCATCCTCCTATGCCACCATCTTGAACCCCTTCCTATATTATCTAATTTAATCCATACAATAGTCTTATGAGGTATAGGTTTTATAATTATATCTATTTTTTAAAAGAGGACACTAAAGGTCATAATTTTGGGTTTAGTTTTGCTAACATCTATTGTCTTTACTATGTTACAAAAATTTTTCTAAATATTTTATATGTAGTAGCTAATTTATTCTTATAACAACCATATGAAGAAGTAGATATTATTATACTTATTTTAAAGATGAAGAAATTGAGGCACAGACAAGTTTATTAAGTAAACCAAGGCATAGAAAGTAGCAGAACCAGGATTTGAAACCAAGTCTTAATGACTCCAGAGTCTAACATCTAATTATTACCATCTCCTGAACCAAGCACTCACATATTCATTGAATCTACAAATCACCAAATTATAGTCTTCTGAAGCAGAAGAGATTTTATAAATTATTTAAAACCCCTTATTTTAGAAATGGGTAAACTGGCACTAAAAGAAAAGTAGGGACTTACTGAAAGTTTACATAACTGGTTAGCAACAGAGCTAAAGATGGAATCTAGATTATACTCTTTCTAGTTTTGTGCATTTTCCACTATTACATATTGTAAGACAGAAAAAAATACCACATAGAGTGTAGTTATTGGAGGTTGAGGATATCACATCACTTTTATTATAAGGTTAGTATTAACTTAGTTAAGTAAGTTTCTGTTTGTACAAGCAATTGCTTAGCAGCAGAAAATTTATCTCATGTGGCTAATTAAGGTAGATAGTTCAAGACCTGGTTTGACTCAAGGGATAAGAAATCTGTCCAGTTTTTGGCCCCTTTGGCTTCTGATGTCAATCCCTTTTACCTGATAGGCAATAAGAAAAAGATACACTTCCCAATTATTGGCTTTAGATCTAGGCACATTGTTAAGTTGGAATTAATTTCAGACAATTATGGAAATGTAGCTGTGCTTCTAATGTCATTCATGAATGCCTATCTCAAAGTATTGACCATGGACAAATGACCTGGAATTTAGTCATCTGGAACCTGTATGTTTCCTGCCTAAGAGCTTTTTCACTCATACAGCTTCCATCCACTCACTGCAGACTACCTACTAATCAAAGTTCAGAGCTGTCCTTATGCTGAATCAGAATAAGAGGCTGCTAATAGTGGTATTTGGGGTTTTCTGAAAGACTCCTCAGAAAACTCCTCTTCTTTTGTCCTCATTACTATTCCCATGCCTAGAATCTTTTCAACTAAGCTTACAGTGTATCCATACAAAGACTGGTTTGAAAGGACGAGAGATGACAATAAAAAAGGTTACTGAGGAGTAAGGGTTGATTTCAAAATTTTGTTTTTTACTTTCCAATACTGTTTTTTTTTTAAATAAAATAGCAGAAGATATTGTTTTGCATATTAGAGATAGTTTAGGATTCAAACAGGTCATTTTGTTCTGAAGCTGGTAGCAGCTTCTCTATGTCATAAGCTTTTGTGTTGTGGGCAAGACTATCCTTATGGTTGTTCATCTGGTTGGCTTTAGGGACCATGGACCTAGTGACAGGAGATAACCTTAAAGAAAGTGAGAGTAGCAATTATAAGACTGGTGGGGTTGAAACTAGTGGGTTAAGGTGGAGACAGTTTATAACCTCTATCCAGGGGCCAATGCATTGTTTTTAAGCCCTCCAAGTTGTGGTTTTTGGCAAAATGCATGTTCTTTGGGTACTTTGATTTGACTCTAATTAGAGCTTTGTATACCTTTGAACAGATCTTTTAAAATTAAATTCTATTCTGAAATATTTCTGGGTATGGTCAAATATGTTGTAGCTCTTAGTTTTTTCCATGTCTCTGCACCTTCAAGAGCTTTAGTTCTTAGGGTAGGAAAGGAAGAAGGGAGTAGGAGAGAGAGAGAGAGAGAGAGAGAGAGAGAGAGAGAGATTGAAGTCACATTTTCAAAAAATCTTAAGTACAAACCAAAAGAGCAGCAAACAAATATGACAAACAGAGACCCATGGATATGAATAGTGGATTAGTATTTACCAGAGGGAAGGGGGTTAGGGAAGGTAGATAGGGGTAAAAGAGGTCAAATATGTGGTGACAGAAGGAAATCTAACTTTGGGTAATGAACAAATTATGCAATATATACAACTTACTGTTGAATGATACAATTGAACCTTATTTGATTTTGTTAATGTCATTTCAATAATTTTAATAAAAAATTGAAAAGATAACCTACTGAATGAGAGAAGATATTCACCAACAATACATCTGATAAAAGGTTAATATCCAAAATTTATAAAGAACTCATACAACTCAACACCAAAAAATAAAGCAAGCAATCCAATTTTAAAAATGGGCAGAAAAACTTCTAGAAGAAAACACAGGCAGTAAACTTTCTGATACTGCTAACAGTGATTTTTTTTTTCAGATATATCTCCTCAGGCAAAGAAAACAAAAGAAAAAAATAAACAAATAGGATAACATCAAACTAAAAATTTTTGCACAGCAAAGGAAACCATCAACAAAACTAAAAGACAACCCACTGATTTGGAGAAGATATTCGCTTATGATACATCTGATAAGAGGCTAATATCCAAAATACATAAAGAACTCATACAACTCAACATTTAAAAAAGCCAATTAAAAAATGGGCAGAAGACCTGAACAAATATTTTTCCAAAGAGAAAATACAGATGGCCAATAGACATATGAAAAGATGCTCAAGGTCACTAATCATCAGAGAAATGCAAATTAAAACCACAATGAAATATGACCTCACACACGTGAGAATGGCTATCATCAATAAATCAAAGAACAACAAGTGTTGGCGAGGATGTAGAGAAAAGAGAACTCTCATATACTGTTGGTAGGTTTGCAAATTGGTATAGCCACTATGGAAAACAGTCTGAAGTTTTCTCAAAAATTGAAAATGGCTATACCTTTTGACCCACCAATTGTACTTCTGGGTATTTATCCAAAGAAAACCAAAACAATAATTCACAAAGATTTATGCACCCCTATGTTTATGGCAGCACAATTTACAATAGCCAAGATATGGAAGCAACCTAAATACCCACCAACAGATGATTAGATAAAGGAGTTATGGTTCATATATACAGTGGACTATTATTCAGCCATTAAAAAAATGAAATTCTACCATTTGCAACAACATGGATGGACCTAGAGGTTATTATGCTGAATGAAATAAGTCAGAGAAAGATAAATACCATATGATTTCACTTATATGTGAAATCTAAGAAACAAAAAGAATAAACTAATCAAAAACAGACTCATAGATATAGAGCACAATCTGTTGATGGCCAGAGGGGAAGGGATTAAGAGACTGGAAGAAAGAAGTAAAAGGTTAAAGAAGTACAAATGAATAGTTGATAGATAGTCAGGGGGATGGGGAACACAACATAAGGAATGCAGTTAGCATTACTGTAATGGCTGGGTGGAGAGCCAGAGGAGAGAAAGATCAATTAGGGATATCATTTTATAAACTATATAAATGACTACCCAATGTACTGTATACTTGGAACTAGTAAAATACAATTTAAAAACAAACAAACAAACAAACAAACAAATAATGGGCAGAGGACCTGAATATACATAGAGGAGGACATAGAAATGGTCACTATACATATGAAAAGATGCTCAATGTCACTATTCATCAGAGAAATGAAAATTAAAACCATAATTAGATATCACCTTATACCTGTCAGAATGTGTATTATCAATAAATTAAAAAGAACAAGTGTTGAGAAGGATGTGGAGAAAAAGGAATCCTCATGCACTGTTGAAAGGATTGCAAACTGATGCAATCATTACAGAAAACAGTTTGGAGATTTTTCAAAAGTTAAAAATAGAACTAACTTATGACCCATAACTTCCACTTTGGGTATTTATCCAAAGAAATCCAAAACACTAAATTGAGAAGATATATGCACCCCTACGTTCACTGTAGCACTATTCACAATAACCAAGATATGGAAGCAACCTAAGTGTCCATCAACAGATGACTGGATAAAAAATAAGTGGTGCATATATATAATGGAATATTACTTGGCAATAAAAAATGAAATACCATTTGTGACAACATGGATGGACCTAAAGGGTATTATGCCAAGTAAAATAAGTTAGACGGAGAAAGACAAATACCATATAATCTCACTTATATGTAGAATCTAAGGAACAAAATAAACAAACAAACAAAACATGTCTCATAGATATGTTGATATCTATGAGATATCTCATAGATATTGAGAACAAACTGGTGATTGACAGATGGAAGGGGATCCAGGGACTGAGTGGAAAAGATGAAGGGATTAAGAAGTATAGGTTGGTAGTTACAAAATAGTCACAGGGTTGTAAAGTACTGCATAGGAAATATAGTCAATAATAACTATACATATAATTATGTGTAGTGCCAGGTGGGTACTAGACTAATTGGGAGGATCACTTTGTAAATTATATAAATATCTAACTACTATGCTGTACATCTTAAACTAATATAAAATAATTTTAAATGTCAAAAATTTTAAGTATAGACAGCTAAATTAATTTCTTCATCCTTGTTCTATTTAAGTTTCTTCTTATGGATTTTCATTTATTTATCCCTTTATCCCCATTTACCCTTTTTTGTAAGCAAATCATCTATTATGTTTAATGTACATATTTTTATTTATAGGTACTCATGTAAAATGTACATTGTTTTGTATGAATAGATTTTTATTTATTCAAATAAATAATCTCTTTACATTTTTCACATTTTCACTAGCAATATGTTTTTAAGATACATCCTGTTGTGTATGTGTATATCTTATCTGTTGTTTCTAACTGCATTATATAAATATACATTACAATTTACTTATCATCTTATTCTGGGGTCTTCTGAATAGAGATTTCAAAACAAAGGTTTGCATGCAGTTGATTTATATGGGAATGTGATCACAGTGGGCAGGTATAAGCAACAGAAGGAGTGATATAATGAAGAAAGGAAAGGCAATACAAAAATATGTTACTGAGTTGGTCACATCTGTAAAGAACTGGTTCTTAATCCTGCATGACATTCTGAAGAGCCTTATAAATTTTTTTTAAGAACTGTCTACTCATGGTACACAAAATAAGCATTTTATCTATAGGCTTATGTCCTCTGTTGTCAAATTTGACCCCATTGATTGTAACTCACCGACACTTCAGGGTTGTGTATGTGTGTCAAGTGGAGTCCAATGGCTGACCCACACTATAGATTCTGAAAATCCCCAGGGCAAGAAATGAGAGTTACACTGTAAGATCCTGAGGAAAGGCAAATATCAATTATATCTGGACAAAGCTGATAAAAGCTTATGTGGAAATGGTTGTCACAGTATTGGTTAGAATAAGAGATGAGTATGGGTGTTCCGGGTTAGTGTACAGAGGTGTTCAATATGCCTGTCATCTAGCCCTCAGTGACGGACTTCCAGATTTTTCCCAAGCACCACCACCTGCCACAATGCTGCAAATAAGCACTTTTGTACATGTCCTTTCTGGAACTGTATGGATATTTCTCTGTGTAAATATGCCCAAGAGAATAATTACTAGTGACAAATTATATTTAATTTGACAAAATCATGTCACAGTGCTATCCAGAATGGCTATATAATTCTACATGCCAACAAACACTGCATGAGGGTTCCATTGTCTTTATATGAAATCATCCTGTTTTCTAATTTCTGTTAGTTTAGTAGGCTTAAAGTGACAAATTGTTGGTTTTAGTGGCAAGACCATCCCCCATCACATGTTCCAGCAGGCTGGGGTGGTGTCTCTTGGCTTCCATCACGTCAGGTTCTCTGTCAGTTGCAAGCAAATGAGTACTGCACTGTTTTACTGCAGGAGCAGAGCAATGCTTAAATCAAAAGAACTTGTTTCTTCAAGCTCTTCTGGCAGCAATTCTGACAGTGAAATTGACAAAAAGTTAAAGAGAAAAAAGCAAGTTACTCCAGAAATATCTGTAAAGAAGCAAAAGATGATGAAAATTCAAAAGCACTGTCATCTTCTAAGCAGAGCAGCATCAGCAGCAGAGATGATAACATGTTTCATATTGGGAAAATGAGGTATGTCAGCATTTGAGACTGATTTTATTTTTATTTTGTATTATTATTTTTATTTTTATGGTTATATTGGTTAGCATAATTCAATAAGTTTCAGCTGTACACTGTAACAGTAAGGCATATATATATATATATATATATATATATATATATATATATATATATATTTACACTGTGTGTTCACCTCCCATAGTTACATTTCTTTCTATCATCACATATTTGACCCCTTGTACTCTGTCTACCCCCCACCCTCCCCTCTACCTTCTAGTAACAACTGGTCTATTGCCCATGTCCATGAGTCTCTGTTTGTTTGTCCCCCACATATAAATGATACAATGTGGTTTTCAACTTTTTCTGTCTGGCTTATTTCACTTAGCATGCTTATCTAGAGTTCCATCCATATTGTTGCAAATGGTGGTGTTTCATCTCTTCTTACGGATGACTAATATTCCATTGTATATCTGTACCACCACTTCTTTAGCCAATAACCTATCATAGGACACTTCAGTTGCTTCCATGTCTTGGCCACCATGGATAATGCTGCTATGAACATTGGTGTGCAAATATCTTTTTGGACATGAGACTTAGTGGGTCAGAGAAAAAATAAAAATAGAGATCAAGAGATACATAGAAATGAATGGAAACTATAGTAAAACATATCAAAACTTTGGGGATAAAGCATAAGCTGTAATAAGAGAAAGGATCATATCCTTATCGCCTTATCTTAAAAAATAAGTTGTTTACTTGAGCCCAAATAAACAACTTAACAGTTCATCTTGAAAAGTAGAAAAAGAATGAATGAAGCCTAAAATCAGCAGAAGGAAATAAATAATCAAAATCAAAGCAGAATTAAATGAAATTGAGAACAAAAAATAGAAAAATAAATGCAGTATATTCTGGGTCTTCAAGAAGTTTAAAAAAGTTGAAAATACCACTCATTAGACTAACTAAGAAAAAAAGAAAAAGGACACAAATAAATGTAATCAGGGATAAAAGGGGGAAATTGTGACATATAGCAGAAATAAAGAGGATCATACAAGAATACTATGTAAAATTATATGACAATAAATTTAATAACTTAGAAATAATGACAAGTTCTTAGAAATATACAACCTTCCCAGACTGAATTAAGAACTGGAAAATCTAAATAGACCGATCAGCAGTACGGAATTTGAAATAATCATCAAAAACCTACCAAAAAGTGAAAGTCCAGGACAAGATGGCTTCTACCAAACATTCAAAGAATATTTAATACCTATTCTTCTCAAACTCTTCCAAAAAATCGAAGAGGAGGCAATACTTTCTAAGTCATTTCATGAGGTCAATATTACCCTGATATCAAAACCTGGTAAAGATAATGCAAAGAAAAGAAAACTATAGACCAATATTGCTCATGAACTCAGATGCAAAAATCCTAAATAAGATACTAGAGAACTGAACACAATAACACATTAAAAAGATTATACATCATGATCAAGTGGACTTCATCTGAAGGGCGCAGGAATGATTTAACATATGCAACTCAATAAATGTGATACACCACATAAACAAAATAAAGAATAAACATATAATCATGTTAATAGATGCAGAAAAATTCTTCAACAAGATACAGCATCCATTTATGATCAAAACACTTAAAAATAGGTATAGAAGGAAAGTATCTTAACATAATAAAGTCTATATGTAACAAACACTTAGCTAATATTATGCTTAAAGGTGAAAAACTGAAAACCTTTCCTCTAATATCAGAAGCAAGACAAGGCTCTCCACTATCACCACTGTTGTTCAGTATAACATTGGACGTCCTAGTGAGTGCAATCAGGGAAGAACAAGAAGTAAAAGACCTAAAAATAGGAAATGAAGAATTCGAATTGTCAGTATTTGTGGATGACATTATTCTCTATATAGAAAACCTTAAAGACTTCCACAAGAACACTACTAGAAATAATAAGCAAATACAGTAAAGTTTCAATATACAAATTCAACATTCAAAAATTCATAGCATTCTTATACTCTAATAATGAAGTGTCAGAAAAAGAAATAGAAAAAACAATTCCTCGTGCAGTTGCAACAGAAAGAATAAAATACCTAGGAATAAACCTAGCAAAATATGTGAAGAACATAATAATGAATATTATAAGACCCTATTAAAAGAAATTGAAGAAGACAAAAAGAAATGGAAAGATATTCTGTATTGTTGAATTGGAAGAATCAACATAGTTAAATGGCCTTATTATGTAAAAAAAAACCACAGATTTAATACAATCCCCACTAAAATCTCATCAGCACTTTTTAAGGAAATACAACAACAAAAAATCGTCAGATTTATATGGAAGCACAAAGTACCCCGAATTGCCAAAGCCATCCTGAGAAAAAAGAACAAGCCTGGAGGTATCACTCAGCCCAACTTCAAATTATACTATAAAGCTAAAGTAATCAAAACAGCATGGAATTGACAGAAAAAACGTATATGCAGACCAGAACAGAATTGAGAGTCCAGAAATAAACCTCTGTTTACATGGGCAAATAATTTTTGACAAAGGAACCAAAAACATACAATGGAAAAATGAACACCTCTTTAATAAATAGTACTGGGAAAACTAGAAAGTCACCTGCAAAAAATAAAACTAGACTGTTGTCCATCACTACACACCAAAATTAACTCAAAATAGATTAAGGTCCTGAATATAAGGCCAGAAACAATAAATTGCAAAGAAGAAAACTAGGAACTAAACTCATGGACCTTGGAGGTAAAGGATTTTATGAATTTGACCCCAAAGGCAAAGGAAGTAAAAGCACAAATAAATGAATAGGACTACAGCAAACTTAAAAGCTTCTGTACAGCAAAAGAAACCATCAACGAGGGAAAGATACAACCATCAGAACAGGAAAATATATTTGCAAGCAATGTCTCTGATAAGGGCTAATATTCACAATATACAAAGAACTCATACAGCTCAACAACAAAAACCCAACCCAATTAAAAAAGGGGCAGAGAACCTGAACAGATACTTATCCCAAGAAGACATAGAAATGGCCAACAAACATACTAAAAGATGCTCAACATCACTAGCTATTAGGGAAATACACATCAATACTGCAACGAGATACCATCTCACACCTGCTAGAATGGCAATTATCATCAGAACAGATAAGTGTTGGAGAGGATGTGGAGAAAAAGAAATCTTCATACACTGCTGATGAAAATTGGCTAAGCTACTACAGAAAACAGTGTGGAGTTTCCTCAAAAATCTAAGAATTGATCTATCATATGATTTAGTAATCCCTCTACTGGGCATTTACACTAAAGACTTTTTGTTTGTTTGTTTGTTTATTTATTATTTATTTATTTATTTGTTAAGTTTATTGGGGTAACATTGGTCAATACAATTATATAATTTTAAGATGTACATTATAATTTGACATCTGTATATACTATTGTGAGTTTACCACCCAAAGTCCAGTTTACTTCAGCTACCATATATTTGATCCCCTTTACCCATTTCACCCTCCCCCAACCCCCTACATTTGACCCCCTTTACCCTGTCTACCTCTTCCCTCCTCCCCTACCCCCACTCTCTGGTAATCACTAGTCCATTGTCCATGTCTCTGAGTTTCTGTTTGTCCTGTTCATTCGTTGCTTTTAGGTTTATATCCCACATGTAAATGATATCATGTGATTTTAAACTTTTTCAGTCTGGCTTATTTTGCTTAGCATGATTATCTTGAGGTCCATCCAGGTTGTCACAAGTGGCAGTATTTCATCTCTTCTTATGGCTGAGTAATGTTCCATTGTATATATGTACCACAGCTTCTTGAGCCATTCATCTATAATAGGATACTTCGATTGCTTTTTTTGAGGAATCTCCATACTGTTTTCCATAGTGGCTGTACCAATTTGCATTCCCAATAGCAGTGTGTGAGGGTTCCTGTTTCTCCACATCCTCTCCAACATTTGTTATTACTTGTACTGTTGAGAACAGTTATTGTAACAGTTTTGAGACGGCATCTCATTGTGGTTTTGATTTGCATTTCCCTAATAGCTAGCAATGTTGAGTATCTTTTCATATATCGGTTAGCCATTTGTATGTTCTCTAGGGAGAAGTGTCTGTTCAGATCTTCTGCCCATTTTTTGATTGGATCATTTGGTTTTTTGTTGTTATTGAGTCGTATAAGTTCTTTGTATATTTTGGATATTAGGCCCTTATCAGAGGCATTGGTTGTAAATATATTTTCCCATTCCATCGGTTGTCTCTTTACCTCGTTGATGATTTCTTTTGCTGTGCAGAAGCTTTTTAGTTTGATGTAGTCCGATTCATTTATTTTTACTTTTACTTCCCTTGCCTTTGAGGTCAAATTCATAAAGTCTTCTTTAAGTCCAAGGTCCTTGAGTTTAGTTCCTATGTTTTCTTCTATGCATTTTATTGTTTCAGGTCTTATGTTCAGGTCCTTAATCCATTTTGAGTTAATTTTGGTATATAGTGATAGACAATAACCTAGTTTTATTTTTTTTTGCAGGTGGCATTCCACTTTTCCCAGCACCATTTATTAAAGAGGCTTTCCTTTCTCCACTGTAAGTTTTTGGCTCTTTTGTCAAAAATTATTTGCCCATATAAACATGGGTTTACTTCTGGACTCGATTCTGTTCTACTGCTCTGTGCGTCTACTTTTCTGTCAATACCATGCTATTTTGATTATTGTCACTTTGTAGTATAATTTAAAGTCAGACAGAGTGATGCTTCCAGTATTGTTCTTTTTTCTCAGGATTGCTTTGGCGATTCAGTCTTTTGTGCTTCCATGAAATCTGAAGATATTTTGCTCTATTTTTTTTTAAAAAATGCTGATCAGATTTTGATGGGGATTGCATTTAATCTGTATAATGCTTTAGGCAATAAGATCATTTTAACTAGGTGATTCCTCCAATCCAAGAACACAAGATAACTTTCCACTTATTTGTATCTTCTTCAATTTCTTTTAATAGAATTTTATAGATTTCATTGTATAGGTCCTTCACATGTTTTGTTAGGTTTATTCTGCATATCTTATCCTTTTTGTTGCAATTGCAAAAGGAATTATTTTTTTCACTTCTTTTTCTGACTCTTCGTTTTTAGAGTATAGAAACACTATGGATTTTTGAACATTTATTTTGTATCCAGAAACTTTACTGTATTTGCTTATTGTTTCTATAGTGTTTTTTGAGGCATCTTTTGGGTTTTCTATATAGAAAATCATGTAATCCACAAATAGTGACAGTTTGACTTCTTTGTTTCCTATTTCGATACCTTTTATATCTTTCCCTTGCCTGATTGCACTCACTAGGACCTATAATGTTATACTGAATAACAGTGATGATAGTGGACAACTTTGTCTTGTTCCTGATCTTACATGAAAGGTTTTTAGTTTTTCACCATTAAGTATAATGTTGGCTGAGGGCTTGCCACATATGGCCTTTATTATGATCAGGTACTTTCCTTGTATACCAATTTTGTTCAGTGTTTTAATCATAAATGGATGCTGTATCTTGTCAAAGGCTATATGTGCATCTATCAATATGATCATATGATTCTTATTTTTTTAATTTATGTGGTGTTTCACAGTAATCGCTTTGCATATGTCAAAGCATCCTGTGCCCCTGGGATGAAGCCCACTTGACTGTGGTGTATAATCTCTTTAATATGTTGTTATATTCGGTTCACTAGTATCTTATTTAGGATTTTCACATCTGTGTTCATGAGAGATATCAGTCTACAGTTTTCTTCTTTTGTGTTGTCTTTACTAGCTTTTGGTATCAAAGTAATATTGGCCTAATAAAATGAGTTAAGAAGTATTGCCTCTTCTTCTAATTTTTGGAAGAGTTTGAGGAGAACAGGTATTAAATCTTCTTTGAATGTTGGGTAGAATTCATTGGTGAAGGCATCTGGTCCTGGATCTTTACTTTTTGGTAGGTTTTTCATGATTGTTTCAATTTCCATACTGCTGATCGTCTATTTAGATTTTCCAGTTCTTGATTCAGTCTAGGAAAATTATATCATTCTAAGTGCTTGTACATTTCTTCTTGGTTATTAAATTTGGTGTTATAGAATTTTTCATAGTATTCTTGTATGATCCTTTGTATTTCTTTTTCTGACTCTTCATGAATGCAGAGTCAGAAAAAGAAGTGGTATCTGTTACAACTTCTTCAGTATCATCCTGATTATGTTTATTTGTTCCTTTCTCATTTTTCTTTAGTGAGTCTAGCCAGGGATTTGTCAAGTTTATTTAACTTCTCAAAGAACCAGCTCTTTGTCGCATTTATTTTTTCTATTATTTTTGTTTTCAATTTCATTTAATTTTGCTCTAATTTTGATCATTCTTTCATTTTGCTGATTTTAGGCTTCATTTGTTCTTTTTCAATTTTCTTTTAAGATGAATCATTAGGTTTTTTATTGGGGTCATTCTTATTTTTTGAGATAGGCCTATAATGACATAAACTTTCCTCTTATGACTGCTTTTGACATTTCTCAAAAGCTTTGACATGTTGCACTATCAATATCATTCTTTTTTATGTATTGCTTGATATCTCTTTATATTTCTTCTCTGACCCAGTCATTCTTTAGTAGCATGTTGTTTAATCTTTATGTATTTGTGGTCCTTTCACTTTCTTTTTACAGTTGATCTCTAGTTTAAAAGCATTACTATCAGAGAATATGGTTGATTTGATTTCCACCCTCTTAGATTTGTTGAAACTATCTTTGTGTTCCAGTATATAGTCAATCCTTGAGAATGTTCCATATGCACTAGAGAAGAATGCATAAGCAACTGTTTTGGGATGGAAGACTCTGTACATGTCAATTATATCCAGTTGGTCTAATATGTTATTTAAGGATGTTATTTCCTTATTGATTTTCTGTTTGGATGATCTGTCCATATTTGACAGTGGGGTATTTAGGTTCCCTACTACGATATTGTTTTGATCTGTTTCTCCTTTTAGTTTTGCTAGTAATTGCTTTATATATTTTAGGGCTCCCTGATTGGGAACATAGATATTAAGAAGTGTTATGTCTCCTTGGTGCATGATTTCCTTTATCATTATGAAGTGTCTCTCAGTATCTTTCTTTAGCTTTTCAATTTCGAAGTCTATTTTGTCTGATATTAGTACTGCTACTCCCACTTTTCTCCGAATGCCAATTGCTTGAAATATCATTGTCCACCCTTTCACTTAAATCTATATTTGTATTTGGAAATGAGATATGTCTCTTGGAGGCAGCATATGGTTGGGTTTTTTTTTTTTTTTTTTTGATCCAATCTACAACTCTGTACCTTTTTATTGGTTAGTTCTGTCCATTTACATTTATGGGAATTATTGAAATATGAGGCTTTCCTATAACCTTTTTATCTTTTGCTTTCTGGTAGCTCAATGTTTCCATTGCTTCCTTCTACTTGTGTGTCTGTTTTTTATAATTTGGTTGGGTTTTTGGATTTTCCCTCTGGTCCTTCTTGTTTAATGTTATATGCTTTAGTTCTAAATCTTTGGCATGTGGTTACCATTACAAATATGTAAAGGATACATACATACATACATACATACATACATACACACACACACATATACATATATATGTAGTAGTCAATTTTCATCTGTGTGTGACTTATCTCCATTCCCCTTTACAAATTTGGATCTTTGGACCCTCCCATTTTTAGTTATTGTTGCTTTAATTTGTTTGTATGCATGTTGATCGTTCATTGCTATCTTGCAATAGCAAACCACTTTCTATTGTTTAAGCTTATGATGAATACCCTGTTCTTAACAAGGTTTGCAAACTTCTGCTTTTGTCTGCCTGCTAGTCACCTTACTCGTAGTTATACATTTTTCTGTCGTTTTATTTTTCAGTGAGCTGTTTCCTTTCAGTATTTCCTGTAATGCAAGCTTCGTAGTAGAGAATACCCTCATTTTTTGTATGTCTGGAAAGGTCTTTATTTCTCCTTCATAAATAAAGGAGAAATTAGCTGAATTCATTGTTCTTGGCTGGCAGTTCCTTTCATTTAATAGTTTGAATATTTGATTCTGGTCCTTTCTGGCTTATAAGGTATGTGCTGAGAATTCCAATGATACAGGTTTTCCTTTATAGGCTACCATCTTATTTTCCCTGGCTCCCCTGAGAATTCTTTCTTTGTCACTGATTTTTGATAATTTTAATACAATGTGTCTTGGCGAAGGACTTTTTGGGTTCAGGTAATTGAGTGTTCTGTTGATGTCTTGATTTCCAAGCTCCAGTTCATTCCTTAGATTTGGGAAATTCTCATCAACTATTTGTCTGAAAATACTTTCTAATCCCTGTTCCTTTTCCTCCCCTTCGAGAATGCCCATTATTTTTATGTTTCCTCTCCTGATGGTATCAGCTAGTGCCTGTATTTCTCTTTCATTGTTTTTCATTCTTCAGTTTCTCTCTTCTTCCTTCTGATTCATTTCTAGATTTGTCTTGAATATCACTGTTCCTTTCCTCCATTTGGTCGATTCTATTTCCCAAGCTTGTTATTTCATTTTTCATCTCTTTCAGTGTGCTCTTCATCTCCAGAAGTTGTATTTGGTTCTTTTAGAGGTTTTCAATCTCCTTTCTAAAAAACTCATTCTGCTGATTTAGTTATTTTTCCATTCCTGGAATTGTTGATAAGAATTATTTTGGATCTCATTGAGTTTTTTTCAGAAGTACCATCCTGAATTCTCTCTCATTTATGTCGTTAACATATTTCTATGTCTTTATTCTTACTTTTTGGAGATTTTTATCTTTCTTCCTGAGTTGCCTTATCACCTTGGTTTTTGATGGTGTTTAATGGACTATTTCTCCACATGGGCATTAATGGAAATGTATTCTGCTTTTTTCCAGAAAAAAAAGTTTTGTTATATAAAAGTCTTTCTTTAGCTTTTTGCTAAGAAAGCATTTTTCTTTGGTTTCCTGTAGATGTCATCTAAGCCTCTTAGATCCCTGCTTTATATGAAGTCTTAATAATTCCTTTTTTTCTTATAAATATTCAATCGCACTCAATACTCTCAGTCTAGTCCCTGTCAGAGTTAGCAACAGTTTGGTAATATTTGCTCAGATTCCTCTGGGGTTCCGTGTGATCAGTGTTCAGTCTTAGAGGATATGGGGGGAGATGCCTTCTAGGTTAGGTGTTGGGGGCTGAAGCTCAGCCTCATGTTTTTAATCATGACTGGTAATAATCAATTGTTGCTTTTCTGCAGTCCCGACTTCTCTGCTTTCTGCCCTGATCCATGGGAACTTCTGCTGTGTTGTGCTTTCATCTTACAGGCAGGAGAGTTCAGAGAACCCGCAGCACCTTCTCCCTTCCCCTTCCTCCTGTAGGGAGTTCTGGCTGGGATAGGCAACTTCTTTGTTTCTCTCAGTCTATGGCCCAACTCCCGCAATTCTGACCTGTGTTAGCTCTTATTCACAGATCTTTCACTCAGACATGCTTGTGTGCAAGTCGGGTGTTTTTTGTTGAATTTTAGATGTTCTGCTTATTGTTGTTTTAAGGGGAGAGATCTGGGGACATCTCTCACTCTGCCATGTTTCTGATGTCAATCCACATAAATAATTTTTAATTCCAGGGCACCGTGGTGGGTAAGAGTCTTGCTCATAATTCATACTAGAAAAGACTGCATTCCCAATTTTTCTAATTTTAATGAGAATTTTTCTTTGCCACTTAAATAATTTAGTGATGGATTTAATAGTTTATAAGAGTTGTTTTTTTTCCAGTTACTATTCTTAGTTCTTGATTTGCTTTGTGGCCAGAAAACATGTTCTGTATTATTTCAATTATTTAAAGTTTGTTGATTGTTTATTTATGACATCTTATATATTCAATATCTGTAAATGCTCTGTGTGATTCAATATAATGTGAATTTTCTGCATGTCAGATGTAATAATATCTATATCTATATCTGCACTAGGTGAAATTTATTAATTCTACTTTTAAAACTTTTGCACACTTACCATTAATGTATTTTGGTTTTTGTTGTTCTTCAATTATATAGAGCAGTGTGTGAAAATCTCCCTCCATGATTGTAGAGTGTCTAAATCTTCTTGTAGTTCTAAATATATTGAGGCTCAATTATTAGATGAACAAACTTAGAACTGTTATATTTTTTGTGAATCATTAAACCTTTTATCATGCAAAAATCACTTTATTTTTAGTAATGCATTTAGCCATTATATCTGATATTAATATAGTCATACAAGGTTTACTTTGGTTAATAGTTGAAAGATATATCTTGTCCTACTTTTTTACTTTTAATCATTCTGTATTCTTGTACTATAAATCTGTATCTTAAGAATAGCATAATTACTTGATTTTTTTTTTGCAACCTGACAATTTTCTTTCTTTAAGTAAAACATCTAAAATTTAAAGTAATTAATGATATATTTAGGCTTAAATCTACAATCTGATTTTATGCTTTCTGTTTGTTCCATCTACACTTTTTCTCTACTTTTCACAATTTATTGAATTTTTGTTTTATTATTCTATTTCGATTTATCAGTATAGAAGGTATACACATGCTTTTTATTCTTCCAGTGCTAATCCTAGAAATTAAAAATGTATAGTTAAACTATTGAAGCCTAATATTAATATGTTTTATCTATTCCAGGACATTGAAGAATTTGACTTTCTAACCCACTCTGCCTATTTACGTGCTTTCTTTTACATGTATATTAGTTAATTACATATTTTTAAACATCACAGAATATTCCTTTAGATTTATCTAATCTTTTTTAAAGATTTACTTAATACTTTGCTCTTCATCCCTTTTTATATTTCTGGCCTTTCAAGTGAGATCACTTGCATTGTGGATGAAGTACATCCTTTAGAATTATGTTTAAGGAGTCTTTGGGTGGTAAAAAATCTCTCAGCTTCTGTTTTTATAGAAAGTTTATTTTACCATCATTTTTTCAAGGTCATAAAATTAAACCTTGACAGTTATTACCACTATACACACTGAATGTATCATTCCACCATCTTCTGGCCTCCATTGTAGCTGTCAAGAAAACACTCTGTCCTATGTTTGAAGGGAATCTGTGTTTTTCCATTTGCTTCATTAAAGGTTTTCTCATTCTTTTTTTCTTCAGTTCTTTTTGGTATGCCTACATGAATATTTCTTTTTACTCATCTTGCTTGGGATTTGTCTGGCATTTTGAATCTCTGGTTTTGCTTTTAGTCAATTATAGAATATTCTCAGGCATTATTTCTTCAAATACAACCTTCTCTTCAATCTTCTCCCTTTCTGAAACTCCAATCACATGGATGTCAAAACTTTTCCTCTTATGTTTTCATCTTTCCTTTATATTTTCTAAGTTTTTTTATCATTTGTACTGATTCTTGAATAATTTCTTCTAGCTTATTTTTCAGTTTATTATTTCTATTTTTAACTGCTTATCATCTTCTCACAATGTTGTACACTCATTTGCGTTATTGGGTTTTTTTATTTTGAGGTTATATTTTATGATTTCTGAAATCTGCCATACCACTTTTTATACTTTCCTATTCTCTGTAGATATTTTCAACCTTAGCTTTTACTTGATTAAACATACCAAGGCAAATTGTTTAATTATCAGCTCTGATAATTCTGATATCTGAATTTTTTGCAGGTCAGTTTTTATTCTTTCTGATGCTTTCCATTCATGGTGGTTTACTTTTCTGTTGTCATTATCTTTTTGTGGAAATTATCATACACTAAAATTAACTTTAGAGATAATATGAGATATAAAGTAATTTGCTTCTATCAGCAACCTAAGGGAACACTAATATAGAACTATCTGAAACTCTAGAACACCCAGATATTGTAACTTGAACTGCAAGACAGATCTCAATTCACCCTTACTCTAAGAATGCAGCTTTATGAGCCCAGGTTTATTGTGGAATAATCACTGGTTAGTTTTTTAACTTGTCCAGGCCCTAGACTTTCATTTCAATCCTCACTGGCTTGGAAATTCAATGAAATTCAAAGTTTTCATAATAAGGAGAGACTTTCAGAACTATAGTGTTTTCCATGTTACCCTATCTCTCTGTGTTCTCATTTCTCTTAAATTTTTGGCCAGGCAATTGATCACTTTTCTTGTTATCTGTTCACTTATATTAATAACATTTAAAAATATTTTTGTATAGCATTTATGGATGTTTTGAGTGAAAATATTAATCCAAACTTTCTAGCCTGTCCTTACTGAAGACTTTACTAATCTTTTTAAGGCTTATTAATCTGATGAGCTAAAACTATTATCTTTACTGCTGTCTTAAAGCAATTTCTTCTACATCTCCTCTTCATAAAAAAAATGATTCCAAGCTTTGGTCACTCAATGATTATTAATTAATATTGAAATGAGCTTAGAAAGATCTCAGTAGCCTATCTGCCAAATACTACTGATCCTTCTAAGCTCTGTTCAAACTACTCTTATAAGCCTATTACTACCTTGGAAATTAGAAGTAGGGCCTTGAAGGAATGGAACAAATAAAAGTGAATGTTGAGGAGGTAAAGATGAATATGGAAAACGTCCATATAATGTGTCACTGTTAGAGAGGGAAGACACAGACAAGAAGTTACAGCTTGGAGTTCTGAACAACATCTGAAGAAGGTTAAAGATACCTGAGAAAATTTTGATTGTTTTTGGTAGTCATATGCCCCATTATTTCTTATTTACATTATGAATGGTGGTAAGTGCTTACTTGTCAGAAATCTACAGACTCCATCATTTTGTTATCCTCAAATCACAGAAGAAAAAGAGCATTCATCTGGCTAGGCTTTGTCTTCTTTTCTTATTCTTCTTCTAACCCAAGTTTGGGAAATCTGAGATATAAAATTTAGATCATATTCTTTCTTCTCAACTCAGATTAATACTCTTTTTTTCTATGAAATGTCCTTGGTTACTCTGGTCCATAATGGTTCTGATTGTGTTATATCTACAAAATTTGATCTGGTACTCATCTTCTGTGAGTAAGTCTATGAATTTTCAAAGAATAATATATGTTTTCTGTTTCTTCTTTATATTCTCTATTGCCCATCATAGTGCTGGGAATATAATTCATTCTAGCTAGACATGTTGATATTTCCTATCTTCTTCTATTTGTTCTGTTTTGTTCTTCTACTAATTGGATACTAGCAGGCCTGTGAGATGGAGAGCTCAAAGCACATATGGGCATATGACTGTTAAATCATTGTTATTTTCTAAGCATCTTCCAAGTAATTCATTTTCTTTGATATCTTGATTGAAAAAAAAAACTAATTTTAATTGGATATTGAAACTAATGCTTCTAAGAATCTGTCTTTATTTATGGCCATAGTGAGTTAGAAGTCAGTGGCTGTCTCCATGATTCTTATTTCTAACCCTCAATTTAACATAGGCTTAGTTATTCTCAAGGAGCTGTACCCTAAGAGAGAAGTTTGCTTCTTTTATTTCTTTTATCTTAGGTGAAAAAGAACTATATATGGAAGCTGTGAAACATTTTTATACTAAATGAGGCCTGGGAATGTCTATTTAGCTTAATCGTACCTTAATTATGAGGCTAAGTCACCAGGGTAAGAGAATTTTTTTGACTAGATTAGACTCAGAGTGACAGTCCAAGGAAGCATAATCAAGATGAAAAATATAATCATTGTTGAATAGAGAAAAGAAAGTCTTGTCTGGGAAGAGATATGCA
This sequence comes from Eidolon dupreanum, assembly GCA_028627145.1. Taxonomy (NCBI): domain Eukaryota; kingdom Metazoa; phylum Chordata; class Mammalia; order Chiroptera; family Pteropodidae; genus Eidolon; species Eidolon dupreanum. The sequence continues at coordinate 41,561,652 of CM053505.1, forward strand.
CATGACCAATATAAGAGATAAAATAAAGATGGAAATAGGAGGCAAACTCAATAGCATATAGAAGTAAAATCAGGACAGGCAAGGTGAAAAGAGTAAGTTGAGATTAGTGCTTTATGACTAAATCTAAGAACAGAAAATAAGTGGCCTCTGGATTATAGGTTGGGATTTATCAATTTAAATTGGGAACTTCAGCTAAATAAATAAAAATTGTGGTCACACTTGATAACTGCAATGAAGAAAAAACATTGGCAGGTTATAAAGCATGCCTTGTTGGAAGCTGCTTAATTATAAACAGAGGCAGTTTGACAACATATAAAGAACATTGTACTGTTTTCATTTAACTTGTTCTCATGTTAGTGAAATCACATAATATTTATCTTCCTCTCCCAGACTTATTTCATTCAGCATAATATCCTCTAGGTCCATCCATGTTGTTGCATATGGTAGGATTTAATTTTTTTATGGCTGAGTAATATTCCATTGTACATATGAACCATAATTTCTTTATCCAATTGACTATTGATGAGCACTTAAGTTACTTATATATCTCGGCTATTGTAAATTGTGCTGTCATAAATATGGGGGTGCATAAATCTTTATGAATTATTGCTTTGGTTTTCATTGGATAAATACCCAGAAATGCAATTGCTGGATCAAAAGGTAGTTCTATGTTTAGTTTTTTAAGGAACTTCCAGACTGTTTTTCATACTAGCTGTACCAATTGGCATTCCGATCAACCATGTATGAGGGTTCCCTTTTCTCCACACCCTCACCAATACTTGTTTTTTTTTTTTTTTTTTTTATTGATAATAGCTATCCTGGCAGGTGTGAAGTGGTATCTCATTGTTGTTTTACTTTGCATTTATCTGACGATTACTAATCTTGAGCATCTTTTCATGTGTCTATTGGCTATCTGTATTTCCTCTTTGGAGAAATACCTATTCAGGTCTTCTGCTCATTTTTTAAATTGGATTCTTCATTTTTGTTGTTGTTGTTGTTGAGTGGAATGAGAACTTTATTCATTTTGAATATTAAGCCCTTGTCAGATGCATTCAGTAAGTCGCCTTTTCATTTTGTTGAGGGTTTCGTTTGCCATGCAAAAACATTTAGTTTGATGTAGTCCCATTTGTTTGTTTTCTTTTGTTGCCCTTGCCTGAGGAAATATATCAGAAAAGAATTACTAACAGCAATATCAGAGAGTTTACTGTGCATGTTTTTCTTCAAGAAGTTTAATGATTTAGGTCTTACATTTAAGTCATTAATTCATTTTGAGTTTATTCTTGATTATGGTATAAGAAGGTGGTCCAGTTTCATTTTTTAATGTATCTGTCCAGTTTTCCCAATGCCATTTGTTAAAGAGATTTTTTACCCCATATATATTCTTGCCTACTATGTCATAGATTAAATGACCATGGATTTATTTCTGGGCTTTCTGTTCTAGTCCATTGATCTATGTGTCTGTTTTTATGTCAGTACCATGCTGTTTTGATTTATGTAGCCTTGCAGTATAGTTTGATATCAGGAAGTATTACACCTCCAATTTTGTTCTTTCTCAAGATTGTCATGGCTATTCAGGATATTTTATGGTTTCATATAAATTTATGGATTATTTGTTCTAGTTCTCTGAAAAATGTCATTGGCATTTTGATATGGATTTCATTGAATCTATAGATTGCTTTGGGTAGTATGGCCATTTTAACATTGTTAATATGTTCTCTTCATAATATAGTATATGCTTCCATTTATTTGTTTCAACTTCAATGTTTTTTTCAATGACTTATAATTTTCTGATAACAGGTCTTGTACCTCCTTAGTTAATTTGATTCCTAGGTATTTTATTGTTTTCAATTGGATTGTTTTCTTAATTTCTCTTTCTGATAATTCATTATTGGTGTATAAAAATGCCACTGATTTCTATCTATTCATTTTGTATCCTACTACTTTACTGAATTCATTTATCAGTTCAAACACTTTTTAACTGGAGTTGGTGGGGTCTCTCCATATAGTATCATGTCATATGCAAATAATGGCAGTTTTACTGTTTCCTTTCCAATTTGGATGCCTTTTATTTCTCTTTCTTGACTAACTGCCATAGCTAGAACTTCCAATACTATGTTGAATAGAAGTGGTGAAAGTGGGACTGCTTGTCTTATTTCTGATCTTAAGGAAAAAGCTTTTAGCTTTTTCTCATTGAATATGATGTTAGCTGTAGTTTTGTCATATCTGGCCTTACTTATGTTGAAATAAGTTCCCTATTTTTCCATTTTGCTGAGTTTTTTATCATAAATGGATGCTGGATGTTGTCAAATAATTTTTCTGAATCCACTGATATGATCATATGATTTTTCCCTTTCAATTTATTAATGGAGTGTGTTACATTAATTGATTTGTAGATATTAAACCAACCTTGCATTCTACAATTAAATTTAATTTGATCATGGTGCATGAGCTTTTTAATGTATTGCTGAATTTAGTTCACTAATATTTTTTTGAGGATTTTTGCATTAATGTTCATCAGGAATATCAACTTATAGTTTTATTTTTTTTGTGATATCTTTGTCCTGATATGGGATCAGGGTAATGGTGGCCTCAGAAAAAGATACAAGGAGCCTTTCCTCCTGTTAAATTTTTTAGAATAGTTTGAGAAGAATAGGCGTTAATTCTTTGAGAAGCCATTCAGTAAAAAAGTTTAGTTTTTTTGGAAGAGTTTTTATTACTGAATCGATATCATTGATGCTAATCAGTAGATTAAAATTTTCTGTTTCTTCTTGACTCAATGTTGGGAAATTGTTGATTCTTAGGAATATATCCATTTCTTTCAGATTGTTCAATTTGTTGGCATATAATTGTTCATAGCATTTTATTATAATCCTTTGTATTTCTGTGGAGTCCATAATTACTTCTCCTCTTTCATTTCTGACTTTATTTATTTGAGTCCTCTCACTTTTTTCCTTAATGAATCTGGTTAAGGGTCTGTCAGTTTTGTTTATCCTTTCGAAGAACCAGCTCTTGGTTTCATTAATATTTTATATTTTTTTCTAGACTCTATTTTATTTACTCCACTCTGATCTTTTATTATCTTCCTTATCCTCAATTTTGGCTTTGTTTGCTGCTCTTTTCCTAGTTCTTTTAAATGCAAGGTTAAATTATTTATTTAAATTGTTTATTTGAGATTGTTGTTTCTTGAGGTAGACCTATATTACTATGAATTTCCCTCCTAGTACTGCTTTTGTTGTGTCCCGTATATTTTGAGTCTGTTTCAATTTCATTTGTCTTTAGTGACCCTTCTATTTCTTCTTTGATCTAATGCTTAACCCATTCATTGTTTAGTAGCATGCTATTTAGCCTCCATGTGTTTGTATACTTACAGGTTTTCTTCCTTGTACTTAATTTCTGTTTTCATAACATTGTAGTCAGAGAAAACACTTGATATAAAATCAATCTTCTTAAATTTATAGAGATTTGTTTTGTGATTTAATGTGTGATCTATCCTAGAAATGTTCCATGTGCACTTGAAAAGAGTGTATATTCTGCCACTTTGGGCTGAAGTCCTCTGAAAATATCAATTAAATCTGTCTGATCTTGTGTATCATTTAAAGCTGTGGTTTTCTTGTTGATTTTATATCTGGAATATCTGTCCACTGATGTCAAGTAACGTTACAGTCTCCTGTAATGAGAGTGACTACAGAAACATGGCAGAGTGAGAGACATCCCCAGATCTCTATGACTGAAACAACAATAAGCTGAACATCTAAAACTCAACAAAAACACCCAAACTGCACACCAGCACATCTGAGCATGAGATCAGTGCATAAGAGCTACCACAGGTGAGAACTCTGGGAGTCGGGTGGTAGACAAGGACAAAGAAGCTGCCTCTCACAGCTGGAGCTCCCTGCAGGAGGAGGGGAAGGAGAGAAGGTGCAGCAGGATCCCTGAAAAACCTGGAATAAAGAGCTGTGAACACCACAAGGTCGGTGGCAGTCCCAAGGCATCAGAGCAGAAAACAGACAAATGGAGACAGCAGAGAAGCAAGGACAGCAGAGAAGCAACAGTTGTTATTACCAGCCACGGCTGCAAAATGCAAGGCTGAGATGCAGCCCCATCCGCCAACCTGAAGAGCCCCTCCCTCCATACCCTACGAGACCGAAAACCACCGGGCCCCAGGAGAATCAGAGCAAATGCTACCAAAACTGTTGCTAACAATAATGGGGACTGAGACTGAGGGCAATGAATGTGATTGAATATCTATAAGAAAAAAAGGCATTATTAAGACTTTATATAAAGCAGTAATCCAAGAGGCTTAGATGCCACCTACTGAGAACCAAAAGAAAAAAACCTTCTTTGCAACAAGCTAAAGAGAGACATTTATATAATAAATTTTCTTTCTGAAAAAAAAGTCAGAATATACTTCCATTAATGCCCAGGTGAAGAAATAGTTCATTAAACACCATGAACAACCAAGGTGACAAGGCATCTCAGAAAGAAAGAGAAAAATCTCCAGAAAATAAGCTTATAGACATAGAAATATACAACACTGATGACAGAGAATTGAGGATGGTACTTCTGAAAAAACTCAATGAGAACCAAAACAACTCATATCGACAATTTCAGGAATTAAAAAAGAAAAAACCTAGATGAGCAGAATGAGTTCTTTAGTAAGGTGATTGAAACCCTCAAAAAGAACAGAATGAACTTCTGGAGACAAAGAGCACACTAAAAGAGATGAAAATGAAATAGGAAGCTTGGGAAATAGAGTCGACCAAATGGAGGAGAGAATCAGTGATATCGAAGACAGAAATCCAGAAATAAATCGGAAGAAGAGAGAAGCTGAAGAATGAAAAATAACGAAAGAGAAATTCAAGAAGTAGCTGATACCATCAGGAGAGGAAACATAAGAATAATGAGCATTCTCGAAGGGGAGGAAAAGGAGCAGGAATTAGAAAGCATTTTCAGACAAATAGTTGATGAGAATTTTCCAAATCTAAGGAATGAGCTAGAGCTTGGAATTTAAGAAGTCAAAAAAAAAAAAAAAAAAAACACACACACACACAATTATCTCAATCCAAAAAGTCCTTCGCCAAGACACACTGTATTAAAATTATCAAAAATGAATGACAAAGAATAAATTCTCAGGGCAGCCAAGGAAAAGAAGATGATAACTTATAAAGGAAAACCCATTAGACAATCTTCAGACTTCTCAGCACAAACCTCATAACCAGAAAGGAGTGGAATCAAATATTCACACTGTTAAATGAAAGGAACTACCAGCCAAGAATAATATATCCAGCTAAGCTCTCCTTTAGATATGAAGGAGAAAGAAAGATTTTCCAGACTTACAAAAATTGAGGGAATTCTCCAAGAAAAGTCCTGCATTACAGGAAATAATGAAAGGGGTTAGCACACATAAAACAAAATGACAAAAAAAAAAAAACATAATTAAGAGTAAGGTGATTATCAGGCAAATAGAAGCAGAGGAGTGCAACCCTTACTAAGAACAGGGCATTATAAGCTTAAACAATAAGAAGAGATTTACTATAGTGAGATAGTAATGAATGTTCAGCGTACATAGGGACAAACTGAGACAACAATGACTGAAAAAAGGAGGACTCAAAGATCCAAATTCGCAAACAGGAAAGGAGATAAGGAACAAACAGAAGAAAATGGACCACTGTATGTGTGTGTGTGAGTGTGTGTGTGTGTGTGTGTGTGTGTGTGTGTGTGTAATTATCCTTTACATATTCATAATGATAACCAGACACCAAAGATTCAGAACTGAAGTATATAACATAAAACAAGAAGAACCAGAGAGAAAATCCACAGAAGCCAACCAAAATAAAGAAAACAGAAACACAAGGGCAAGGAAATAATGGAAACACCAAGCAACCTAAAAGGAAAAGATAAAATGGCTATAAGACCTCATATTTCAATAATCACTCTAAATGTAAATGAACTGAACTCACCAATAAAAAGGCATAAAGTTGCAGATTGAATCAAAAACACAACCGAACCATATGCTGACTCCATGAGACAGTTCCAAAGACAAATATAGACTCAAAGTGAAAGGGTGGAAAATGATATTTCAAGTAAATGGTATTCAGAGAAAAATGGGAGTAGCAGTATTAACACTGGATGAAATAGATTTCGAAATAAAAAAAGGTAAAGAAAGATACTGAGGGATACTTCATAATGATAAGGGGAATCATGCACAAAGAAGCCATAACACTTATTAATATCTATGCTCCCAATCAGAGAACCCTGGAATTTATAAAGCAATTACTAACAGAACTAAAGGGAAAAACAGACCAAAACACTATCATAGTAGGAGAACTAAGACCCCACTGTTGATATGGACAGATCATCAAACATAGAATAATAAAGAAATAACATCTTTAAATGACACATTAGACCAACTGGACATAATCGACATTTATAGAGCTTTTCATCCCAAAAGAGCAGCTATACATTCTTCTCTGGTGCACATGGAGTATTCTCAAGGATTGACTAACCCCTGGCTAGAGTCACTAAAGAAAAAAGAGAAATGACACAAATAAACAAATCAGGGATGAAAGAGGAGAAATTATGACAGACATCTCAGAAATACAAAGGATCATACAAGAATACTGTGAAAAGTTATATAACACCAAATTTAATAACCTAGAAGAAATGGAACAGTACCTAGAAAGATATAACCTTCCTAGCCCAAATAAAGAAGAACTAGAAAATCTAAGTAGACCAATAAGCAGTATGGAAATTGAAACAATCATCAAAAACCTACCAAAAAGTAAAGGTCTAGGACCAGAAGGCCTAATGAGTAAATTCTACCCAACATTCAAAGATTTAATACCTATTCTCCTCAAACTCTTCCAAAAATTTGAAGAGAAGGCAATATTTTCGAATTCATTGAGACCAATGGTTATGAGGCCAATATTACTCTGACTAAAACCTGGAAAAGATAACACAAAAATGAAAATTACAGATCAATACCTCTCATGAACACAAATGTAAAACTCCTAAATAAGATATTAGCGAACCAAATACAGCAACATATTAAAAAGTTTATACACCACTATGGTGTGGCTTCATCCCAGGTGCACAGGGATGGTTCAAGATATGCAAATCAATTAATATAATACACCGTGTAAACAAATTGAAAAATAAGAATCATATGATCATATTAAAAAGATCCAGAAATAGCTTTTGACAAGATACAGCACCCGTTTAATATCAAAATGCTTAACAAAATCAGTAAGAAGGAATAAAGACCATATATGACAAACCCTCAGCAAGCATTATATTTAATGGTGAAAAAACTAAAAATCTTCTTTCTGAGAAAATGCTGTCCACTATCGCCACTTATTCAATATAACATTAGTGCTAGTAGCAAGTGCAATCAAGTAAGAGAAACATAAAAAGCATCCAAATAGGAAATGAGGAAATTGAACTGTCACTATTTGCAGATGACATGATTCTCTATATAGAAAACCCTAAAGACTCCAAAGAATGCTACTAGAAACAATAAGCAAATATGGTAACATTTCTGAATACAGAATCATTGTTCAAAAATACACAGCTTCCTATACTCTAATAATGAAGTGTCAGAAAAGGAAGTGAAAAAAAATAATTTTTTTGCAATTGCATCAAAAAGAATAAAATGCATAGGAACAAATCCAATGAAACGTGAAGTTTGGACCTATATAATGAAAACTATAAAACCCTATTTAAAAGAAATCAAAGAAGGTACAAATAAATGGAAATATATTCCGTGTTCTTGGATTAGAAGAATCAACGTAGTTAAAATGACCATATTACCTAAAGCATTATACAGATTTAATGCAATCCCAATTAAAATCCCATTGGCATTTTTTAAAGAAATAGAACAACAACAACAACAACAACAACAACAAGAGCAAACCAAAACATCAGATTTGTATGGAAGCACAAAAGACCCCAAATCGCCAAAGCCATCCTGAGAAAGAAGAATGATGCTGGAGGCATCATTCTGCCCAACTTCAAATTATACTACAAAGTGACAATAATCAAAACATCATAGTATTTGCAGAAAAACAGACACACAGACCAGTGGAACAGAATCAAAAGTCTAGAAGTAAACCCATGTTTATATGGGCAAATAGTTTTCAACAAAAGAGCCAAAAACTTACAGTGAAGAACAGAAAGCCTCTTCAATAAAAGGAGCTGAGAAAACTGGAATGCTACCTGCAAAAGAGTAAAACTAGGCTGTTGTCTATCACTATATACCAAAATTAACTCAAAATAGATTTAGGACCTGAACATATGACCTGAAACAATAAAATTCATAGAAGAAAACATAGGAACTAAATTCAAAGACCTTGAACTTAAAAAGGATTTTATGAATTTGACCTCAAAGGCAAGGGTAGTAAACTCTAAAATAAATAAATGAGACTACATCAAACTAAAAAGCTGCTGCACAGCAAAAGAAATCATCAACAAGGTAAAGAGACAACCATCCAAATGAAAAATACATTTGCAAGCAAAAGCAATGCCTCCGATAAAGGCCTTATATCCACAATATACAAAGAACTCATACAACTCAATAATAATAATAAAACCAACAAAAAATCCAATAAAAAATTGTAGAGGACCTGAACAGACACTTCTGAGAAGACATACAAATGGCCAACAAACATATGAAAAGATGCTCATCATTGCTAGCTATCAGGGAAATGCAAATCAAAACCACAATGAGATAGATACCATCTTACTCCTGTTATAATAGCTGTTATCAATAGTAAAAGTAATAATAAGTGTTGGAGAAGAAGATGCAGAGAATAAGGAACCCTCATACACTCTGGTGAGTCTACAAATTGGTATAGCCACTATGGAAAACTGTATGGAGGTTCCTCAAAAAAGTAAGAATTGATCTACCATATTATCCAGCAATCTGTCTACTGGGTATTTACCTCAAAGACCTGAAAACTCATATCTGAAAAGATATTTGCACACTGATGTTCATAGCAGCGTTATTCATGGTAGCCAGGACATAGGAGCAACTGAAGTGTCCTACGATAGGTGATTGGATAAAGAAGCGATGGTACATATATACAATGGAATATTACTCAGCTATAAGAAGAGATGAAATACTGCCATTTGCGGCAATGTGGATGGTCCTTGAGATAATGATGCTAAGGGAAATAAGCAAGATAGAAAAAGTTGAAAATCACATGATATCACTTATATGTGGGATATAAACCTAAAAGCAACAAATGAACAGGGCAAACAGAGACTCATGGACATGGACAATAGACTAGTGGTTACCAGAAAGGGGGGGAGGGGAAAGGTGAGAGGTAGATGGAGTAAACGGGGTCAATGATGTGGTGACAAAAAGAAATCTAACTATGGGAGGTGAACACACAGTGTAAATATACATATATATGCCTTATTCAAAATGTACAGCTGAAATTTATTAGATTTCGTTAACCAATGTCTCCATAAAAACACATAAAGAAATTAATCTCCCAAAATAAAATATAAAAAGTAAATAGTCTCCTACAATGAGTGTATTATTGTTGATCTCTCCCTTTATCTCAGTCAATAATTGCTTTATATGTATAGGTGCTCCTATGTTTGGTACATATATGTTTACTATGGTTATGTCCTCTAGTTGTATTGATCCTTTTATGATTATGTAATGCCCTTTTTCTCTCTTATTATAGCTTTCTTTAAAGTCTATTTTGTCTGATATAAGTATTGCTACCCCAGCTTTTTATAAATTTTTATTTTCATGAAATATCTTTTTCCATCTCTTCACTTTTAGTCTGTTTGTCATTTAATCTGAAGTGAGTCTCTTGTATCAGCATATGTAAGGTCTTGTTTTCTTATCTGTTCAGCTACCCTATACCTATTGATTGGAGCATTTAATCTATTTACATTTAAAGTTATTACAAATATGTATATAATTATGGCCATTTTATTATTTGTATTTATGGTTTTTCCCCTTCTTTTTACAGAAATCCCCTTAACATATCTTGTGATATTGACTTGCTGGTGATGAATTCATTTATCTTTTTTTCTGTCTTGGAAGCTCTTTATCTCACTTTCAATTTTAATTAATAGCCTTGCTTTGTGTAGTAGTCTTGTTTGTAGGTTATTTTTCATCTCTTTGAATATTTTGTATTACTCTCTTCTGGCCTGCAAACTTTCTGTCGAAAAAACATCTGTCATTCTTATGGAAGTACCCTTGTAAATAACTAGCTACCTCTCTCTTGCTTTTATAATTCTCTCTTTGCCTTTAACCTTCGGCATTTTAATTTTTTTGTGTCTTGGTGCAGGTCTGTTTGGGTTCCTCTTGTTGGAGACCCTTTTCTCTTCATGGACTTGTATGTCTAGTTCCTTTGCTGGGTTAGGAAAGTTTTCTGTCATTACTTCTTCAAATAGGTTCAAAATTTGTTTCCTTCTCCTCCTACTGATACTTCTATGATGCGAATGTCGGTACATTTGATGTGGTCTCGGAGATCTCTTAAAGTTTCTTCATTTTTTAAATTCTTTTTTTCTTGTCTGTTCTGATTGTGTATTTTCTGCTACCTTGTTTTCCAAGTCTCTGATTTCGTGTTCTGCTCCATCTAGTCTAACGTTAATTCCTTCTAATGTATTCTTCATTTTAGTTATTGTATTCTTCATTTCTGACTGGTTCCTATTTTTATGGTTCTTTGTCTTTTTTCATGCTTACAATCTCTCTGTTGGAGTTCTCACTGAGATCATCTATTCTTACCCTAAGTTCATTGAGCATCCTTATAATCAGTGTTTTGAACTCTGTCTCTGGTAGGTTGCTTGCCTCCATTTCATTAATTTTATTTCTGTAGCATTTTCCTGTTTCATCTGCAGCATGTTTCTTTGTTTTCTCATTTTATTTGCCTCTCTGTGTTTATTTCTATGTATTCAGAAGATTTGGTACATCTCACAGCCTTGGCCAGGTGGCCTTATGTAGTTGGTGCTATTTGTTGGTGCTCAGTTGCACAATCTCCCTGGTCACTTGTTCTGGGAGCATTGGTTTTGTTCCTTATGTGATTGTGTGTGTTCTCCTGTTGTACTTGTTAGCACATTAGTGGATGGGATTGTCTCTCAGACTAACTGGCTATGAAGTTTAGCCATGCCCACAGGATATAAGCTGCTATGTAGGAGCTGACCTCATGAAGTAGTATTTGCCTCAGCTGGCTTTGTGTATCTATTGAGACCACCCTTTGGGTGTGCCACTTATGAGGCTAGTTAGGTGGTGCTCTGTTGCCTGATGCCAGCCTCTATGTGTGTAGGTTTGTGTCCCCTTGGGAGGCACTTTCATATAGGCCAAGTTCAGCTGCTTCCTTTGATTGCTCAGGGCTACCTGATACGTGCTACAAAGCAATCTGTGGATTGTTGTTGCCAATGCTGGATCTGGAGGCTAGTAGGAGAAATCATGCTATGAGCCAAAGTCCAGTTACCCCCAGTACTGGGCCGGGGGTAGCTCAGGAAAAGGACCAGTGCACCTCAAGACCAGAGGTTCCCTGCCAGCTGACTGTAAGACCCCCACATCTGGAAGAGCCTTTGGGTGTTATGTTAGTTGGGTGGGGTGGGAACTAAGGGAGTCACCGGAGAAAAGCGAGCAGATTTCACCTGGCCAATGCAGATTTATGTTCGTGCCAGTGCTTAATCTGGCTTCCTGTAAAAGTTTTAGATTGCAGCAAGGCCATCTACTGCCCACCTTGGACCCTCAGAAATTTGAGATCTGTTCATGAAATACTGTTGCTTGGAGCAGTAGTGTGGTCTACCATTGAAAGTCTCACCCAAGACGCATGGGCCACACATGAGCCATTCAAGCTGAAGGCTGTTGTTTGCTGTCAAATTTGCAACCCAGGGAAAGCACAGGATAGGGTTGGTTGCACGGAATAGGCTTACCGCAGGTAATTTGTTGGTTGGGTGATATGGGGTCTCGGAGATACATGGGGTAGAGGGAGTCGATCTCATCAGACAAATGCAGATTCAGAATTGTTGCCTGTGCTGAGCCTGTGGCCTCTCATAAAAGTCACAGATCACAGGAAGGCCAGCAGCTATTTGCTTTGGGCCGGCAGAACCCTAGGATCTTCCCAAGACACAATGCAGCTCAGGCTGGCACCAGTGGCCTGCCATCAAAAGACCTCCCCATAAAGATGAAAGCTGTGCATGGGCCACACAAGCTGAAGACAACTGCTTGCTGACAAATGTGCAGCACAAAGAAGGTGCAGGGTGGAGCTGGCTTTCTGGCAACAGTTACTCCAAGGGCAATTTGTGAGATGGGTGGGGCAGGGTCCTAGGGAAACACAGGGTGGAGCAGGCCATCTCACCAGACCAATGCAGCTTCAGACTTGGCTGTGCAAGAGGAGGGTTCAATCCAGGCAAGCTGGCACCAATCTGTAGACTACACTGGAGGGAGGTCTGACAAAGAACAATAGCAGCTGTCCCTCTAGCCCTTGCCCTGGTGCCATACAACTCAGTTTTTCCCTGTATGTCTCTTGCACCTCCCAAGCTGCTGACCCTCTGCCAGCACTCAGGATGAGTGTCTGTGAGCAAGTGAGTCTGTGCATGAGCTCTTTAGGGGGATGTCTGGGTTTTCAGATTCCTTTCCTCTCACCCAGATGTCCAGAGTCCCCATTGATTTTTACATTCAGATTTTGCAGGAACTCCTCTTTCTGTGACTGGAACCCTGGGCTAGGGAGCCCCAGTGTGGGGCTAGGGCCCCTCATTCCATTGCTGAGGCCTCTGAAGCCATACTCTTTCTCCTGATACTCAACCACCATGTGTGGGTGTGGAACCTCCCATTTCATGTCACCACTCCTTCTACTGGTCTCAATGTGACTTTTTCTTCATATCCTCAGATGTATGTGTTATGATCAGTTAGACTTCAGATGGTTCTCCAAGTTGGTTGTTTTATAATTTGGTTGTAATTTTAATGCAGTCATGGTAGGATGTGAGCTCTGCTTTTATCTAGCCTGCCATCTTGACCCCATCTAGAAATACGTAATTTTATGTAAAATGTCCTAAATTATAGCCACTGCTAAACACTTTTATCATGTTATATAGGTTAGGCAACATTATTCTGATGTCTGTGTTGTAATGTGACCTGTTGATTGTCTTCTCCACTAAATAGTGAATTGTTGTCCTTATATATTATCTTTTAGTATCCCCAACACAGTTCCTGCCACACAGCATGGGCCTAGTAAGTATTGATGTAATAAATGTTTCAGTGCTATAACTCAGATATATTTACTATACACACGCACATGCATGTGCACACACACACACACAGTTTGAACCCCTTAAACAGATGTCTGTGACTTTCTCTTATGCAGTGGGACCCTCACAGAGGTTGTGTGAGCCCTCATTCTTCAAATATTCTGTGAGAAGCCTGAAGATAATAGATAATTGCTTTCTATTATTGCCAGAACCCACCAGATGGAGTCAAACAGTCCTGAGTGGTGGAGTGAGGGTTAGGAAAAAAGACAGAGAAGAGAAAAAGATCTTGGGAGGGCATACAGTCAAAGCTGCAGCTCCGAGTTTATTTAGCACCATATATTTATACAGCTTGAGTACATGACAAACTGCTCATAACAAAACCACAAGTATCCAGAAACAAATGCTGAGATTAAGGCTCAGTGTGTTGTTGAATACTTCATTGTATTTGTCCAAATAAATCTAGTACTTGTTTATTAGCAGTATCAATACAGGCTACGTTTCCAATAAGGGTAATGCTTTAGCAATATATTGACTATCAGTATAAAGATCAAATCTCTTATCTTTCATAACATCAAACACTGAGGCGACTGCTCTTAATTCTACTACTTGACCAGAAGCAGCTGGACTATGAAAAATTGTTTTCTAGCCTGTAATAACATAAGCTGCAGTTTCATTAGACGATCCATCTGTAAACACTGTTATAGAGTTTGGCAAAGGTGATGATCTTACTATTTTAGGAAATACCAATGCATACAAATTAGCAAATTGCAAAAGCTTATTACTAGAATAATGATTATCAATATCCCCCATAAAATTCACAAATGCAGTAGCCCAATTATCATCATTTTGGAAAAGCCAATCTATTTGTTGTTTTGTAAAAGGTACACCAATTACTCTTGGTTCAGCTCCAAAGTATTTTCTAGACTCTGTCCTGCACATTTGTACCAAAACTGCTACAGCAGCATAATAAGGTGTCAATACTCTTGCAGGTGAGACAGGTAAATGTATCCATATTAATGGACCACCCTGCCACAATACAGCAGTTGGGGTATGAGCAGTAGCTAAAATATATGCAGCCCAAGGTGGACTATAATCTATATATTTAATTTGTTGAGCTTCAATAGCTTTTTCAACTTTTAGTAATGTTTCTCTGCCTGTGTCAGGGTGTCAGCTCCCTGCTTGAGGTTGGATCAGAATCTCCTTTTAAGATATCAAATAAAGGTTTAAATTCTCCAGAAGTTATTCTTAAGTGAGGTTGAAGCCAATTAATATCTCTTAATACTTTCTGAAAATCATTTAAAGTTTTTAGCTTATCTTTTCTAATCTGAACTTTTTGAGGTAAAATATATTTCTTCATAGGTTACTGCTCAGGTTGCCCTTGAGCATTTCTTCCCTCCATAACAGAGCACATAAGGTGAAATCCTGATGTATCCTCTCCTTGGTCATGTGCCTTTCTTAATGCTAATTGTAAAGGAGACATGGGTGGCAAAGGTGTAACTAATGACAAAGGCTGATGACCTGGAGGTCTTTGCACCACTGCTATTACTGGAGCAGTGGGCTCAAAAGGAGGAGGAGGACCATGGCCTCCTGTATTACTAGGATCCCATTGTGGGGCCTGCAAAGGCTGCGGTCCCTGTTGCATTTTTAATTGCTGAATCTGTCCTGCCAAATTAGATATTGTACTTTGCAAACTTTGAATTTCTTTTATCCAAATTTCTTCTTTACTAGGGGCAAACTCTTCCTTACTAGAGGGAGCACAGGCAGTATCTGCAAGGGCTACAAAAGGATCATCATCATGATGATACCGTGCTGCCTCTTCTTCTAACACTGCCTGATCTGTTGGATTTAACTCTTCTTGACTATCCTCCCCATCAAATCCTGCCTCTATCGACATTGGAGGAGCAGAAGGCTCTATCTTAGGCTCCTCTGGTAACGCAGGCTTTTCTTCTTTTGCTGTCTTTTCTTTAATTTTATCTTTCTCATGTCTAGGATCTATACTATCTTTAATTATATTCCATAAACTAAATGTATCTACAGGTATTTTACAAGGTCCATGGACATTATAATAATCTCTTAACCTTTCCCCTACCTTTTCCCAGGTTTCTGTATTTACAGATCCTTCTTCGGGAAACCAGGGACAGACATACTTCTACAAAATTTAAAAATTCTGTAAGCTTCTGTTTTCCTATTTTTGCTCCGCTTGCTCGGAGCATATTCTTAAGCATATGTACAAAGAGCTCACGGCTATTACCGTTGCCTATCTTACTCCCGCTTGCCGCACCACCTTACCTTGATCCGAGTACTCCTGTTACGGTGCAACGCCCTTCACTTTACCACCCCCTCCCCATTCTCAGGTCCCTGTTCTGGAGTCACTTCTGCCGGAAACCACCGCCAGACGGAGTCGAACAGTCCTGAGTTGGGGAGCGAGGGTTAGGAAAAAAGACAGAGAAGAGAAAAAGATCTTGGGAGGGCATACAGTCAAAGCTGCAGCTCCGAGTTTATTTAGCATTTATTTAGCACCGTATACTTATACAGCTTGAGTTCCTGACAAACTGCTCGTAACAAAACCACAAGTATCCAGAAACAAATGCTGAGATTAACGCAAGGCCAGAGAAACCTCCTCCCTTTGAAGTTTCAAGGACTGAGAAACCTCCTCCTAGGAGTCCCAGGAAATGATAATTCTCCTTCCTTTGAAGTTCCAGGAACTGATAATTCCTTATCAGCAGCAGTGCTGAAGCAGCTTGCAAAGGGCTCCCAACATATTATTAGTTTTTTTAAAGAAGTGGTGAGAGAAGTAAAAATCTTTCTCTCTCTGAAGGCTTAGCATTGCTCAGAAAATCTAAATGATTGTCTCCATACCACCCTTTCTATTACAAGGGGCCCACTATCATAATAGTTAGTGACAAGCTCCATGATCAGTCAAGTCATCAACATAATGCTTTCATCAACAGAGGAATTATGTTAGCTGGCTCATGTGTATTCATTCCACATTCCCTCATTTTATTAGTATCAAGCAGGGAAAGAGAATAGAGGAAAGCTTTCCTCCATAGTAATTCCTCAAGTGTTAATGAATGTTAAACAGCTCACAGAGGGTCTTGTGTTGTTGCATATTCATAAGCATAAATGTTTGTTTCCCTTGAACTAGGAGTGCATTAAAATAGTAAATTTAATTTAAAAAGAAAGTTGTTAGGGAAAGGATAACACAAAATTAATAAATTTAAAATAGTAAGGATGTGGTAGCAAAAAGAAGATAAGGCAGTGGTAAAATTTTGTCAATCTGCATCAGAAAAAAAAAGTTTTGTTAAGGGATGACTAAAGCCAGCAGGAAAATAGTGCTATAAAAAATCTCCCAATGGCACATCAGTGATAGCCAATTGTCAGCAATTTCAAACCATCCCCACTAATATGTTCTGCTTCTCAGTGACCATAGTCAAAAAAATTTTGGAAGTCTTTTTCTCTGGACAAAGAGCTAGAGAATTATGTTACACCTTTCTCAAGGGTTTGTGACGTTAAAAGCATCATTGGGTCCACTTTGCAAATGATTTTCTTAGAATGACCACAAAATGAGTAAATTTGTTTTGCTTCTATTAATATTTATTTTTTGCCAAACAAACAAAAAAAATCTACAATTTGGAGGGATCATTTCTGGGCTTGGCTCATGAGAAGGATAAGAATAGATTGCTTAGGCCAGAGGATGGGAAATTCTTATCTTAGAAAGAGCCTATCAGGGATGCACCTTCAATTCAATTCAAGCCTATGATTTATTCATTTTTGTTGTAATAGATAAAATATCTACGATCTTTTTTATTAAGCTTTCTTCTTAAGAAACTAGTAAAAGAACATATTAAATAAAGGGAAGAAAATAATAGAAATAAAATTGGAAATGGAAAAAAAAAGAAACAGAAAACAATGAAGAAAATTAACCAAATAAAAATTGGATTTCTTATTTTCTATTTTATTTTTAAAATTTTAATTCAATTGACTTTCAAGATTATATCAGTTTCAGGTATATTGCATAGTGATTAGACATTTACATAACTTACAAAATGATCTTCCCAATAAGTTTAGTACACACCTGACACCATACATAGTTATTACAATATTATTGACTATATTCCCTATGCTGTACTTTGTAACTGCTGATTTGTACTTTTTAATCACTTAAACTTTTTTGCCTGTCTCCCCAAACCCCTTCCTACCTGGCAACAATCAGTTTGTTCTCAGTATCTGAATCTGTTTTTTTTATTCCATTATTTTGCATTTTAGATTCTATGTATAAGTTAAATTGTATGTTATTTATCTTTTTCTGCCTGACTTATTTCACTTAGCATAATACCCTCATGGTCCATCCATGTTGTCATGAATGGTAAAATTTCATTCTTTTTTATGACTGAGTAATTTTCCATTGTATAAATGTACCACTTGTTCTTTATCCAATCATCTATTGATGAAAATTTAGGTTTCTTCTATATCTTGGCTATTGTAAATAATGCTACAATAAACACAGGGATGCATATGTCTTTTCAAATTAATGTTTTTGGATTTGTTTGGATAAATACCCAGAAGTGGAAATGTTGGGTCATAAGGTAGCTCTATTTCTAATTTTTTGAGGAACCTCCATACTATTTCCATAGTTGCTGCATCAATTTGCAATCACACCAAAAGTGCATAATACAAAAGAAGCAAGAATATATAATGAAGTAAAGACAGTATATTCAATAAATGGTATTGGAAAAACTGGATAGATAAATGCAAAAAAAAATAAAAAATAAAACTAAACCACTTTCTTACCCCATATACAATAATAAATACAAAATAGATTGAAGACTTAAATGTAAGACCCAAAACCATAAAACTGATAGAAGAAATAATTAGCTGTAAACATTCTGACATTGCTCTTAGTACTATTTTTTTCTGATGTATCTCCTCAGGCAAGTTTGGCAAATAAAAATAAATAAATTGACAAGTGGGACTATGTCAAACTAAAAACTTTATGCACAGTGAAGGAAACTATCAATAACAAAAAAAGACAACCTGTTAAATGGGAGAAGATATTCACCAGTGATACATTTGATAAGAAGTTAATATCCAAATTTATAAATTTAACTCAACATCATAAAACTTAACAATATAATTTAAGAATGGGCAGAGGACCTGAATAGACATTTCTCCAAAGAGGATACAGAGATGGTCAATAGACATATGAAAAGATGCTCAATGTCACTAATCAGAGAAATGCAAATTAAAACCACAATGAGATATCATCTCACACCTGTCAAATGGCTATCATCAATAAAGCAGCAAATCACAAGTATTGGCAAGATGTGGAGAATAGGGAACTCTCATGCACTGTTGGTGGGATTGCAAATTGGTGCACCCACTATGGAAAACAGTATGGAGGTTCTTCAAAAAATAAAAAATAAAAAAACAATTTTATGACCTACAAATTGCACATTTGGATAAAGAGGTGATTATGTATGCAATGGAATATTACTTGGCCATAAAAAATAATTAAATCCTACCATTTATGACAACATGGATGGACCTGAAAGGCCTTATGCTTAGTGAAATAAAACAAACAGAAAAAGATAAATATCATATGATCTTCCTTATATGTGGACTCTAAAGAACACAATAAAGGAACAAACAAAACCGAAATAGGCTCATAGGTACAGAGAACAAACTGATGGTTACCAGATGGGAGGGAGTTGGGGGATGGGTGAAAAAGGTGAAGGAATTAAGAAGTACAAATTGGTAGTTATGCAATAGTCATGAAGATATAAAGTACAGCATAGGAAACATAGTCGAGAGTATTACATTAACTATGTATAGCACCAGATGGGTCTTAGACTAATTGGTCAAGGCAATCCGTTCATAAGTTATATAAATGTCTAACCACTATTCTATATACTTGAACCTATTATAAAATAATGTTGAATGTCAACTCTAATTGAAAATTTAAAAACATAAAAAAACAAGGTTGTTTGTGAGCTCCATGATACCAAGTTTATCACCTTCTTTACCATCTCATTGGTTAGTTCTATTAAAGGCTTCAGAGATGGAAATCTGACCCTAATCATGAATCCCCTAACTCAACTTTCATTACATGTTTTAAGAACCTCAACAGCAAAGCAGAAAAAGTGGTGTAGATGATAGAGGCTTTGATCATCCCTCTTGCTACTAAATCAAAGTTGTGACAGAAATACAGAGCAAACAGCAAGTAAAATCACCTGAGATCTAGATTAACAGAAGCACGACAACTAGAGAGAAATAAGAAATCACCCTGCAATGGTAGAAGGTAGGAGGGGAGTGAAGACGTGAGTCCTGAGCAGCTAAGTGGGACAGAGGCTATGGCAGCTGCAGATATAGATGCCTCTTAATGGGGCTGTGTACACGAGCAGATTTTCATGGTAACAGACCTGCTCACCCTGAGCACCAGTGCTGGGGTGGCTGCTTGGTGGGGCACCAGGGACTTACTGAGGGACAATGAGTTGTTCAAGCAAGGGCTGGAGGTGAGGCTCTATCATGGGCAGAAGTGCCCTGGTATCCATTGTTCCTCTGTTGAGCCTACTCACCTCCCAGAGTGTGGATACAGTGCCACCATAGCTGAGACATCATCAAACTGGATAACAGAGATCACTCTACCAAAAGGATTCCCTGAAACTCCACCTCCCCCAATACATGGCCCAAGCAAGCCATTTCCAGTTGTGTCCTTAGCGAGTCCAGTGCTCCTTGCTGAGCAGTGCCAAGATTCCCACTGGTGGCAGCTTGCCTCGTTTTCTAGTGTGACCTCTTGAGCCAACTATAAGCATAGCAATTCTGGATTGCTTGCTGAATCTTAACAAGTGGACTCAAAGGGGCACAGGCTGGGGCTGAACTTGGCCTGAGCTGGACCCCTCTCAGGACTTTGCCACTGGACACCTACCACACAAAGCTGCACTAATAAGACTAGGAAAATTAGGAGCTTTGCTTAGTACGTAGAAACAGAAACAGAAAAGGCAGCCAAAATGGGAAGACAAAAAAGCAGAAACCATATGAGAGAAAAGAATAAAGGTCCAGATACAGTGGAGGTAAGCAATCTAACAGATGCAGAGTTCAAAACACTGGTTATAAAGATGCTTGATGAACTTAGGGGAAGTGTAAATGAATTCAGTAACAACTTTAACAAAGAGATAAAAAAAAAACATAAAAATAAAAATGGAAATTATAAAAAAGAACCAGTCAGAAATGAAGAATACATCTGAGATAAAGAGTATATTAGATGGAATAAACAGAGTGGATAAAGAAGAGGATTGAAACACTGATAAAGAAGATTGGGAAACTAAGTACACTCAGTCAGAATGGCAAGAAAAAAATAAGACAAGACTATAATAATAATTTAAGGAGCCTATGGGACACAACTAAATGTAAAAATATCTGTGTCATAGAGATACCTGAAGAAAACAAGAAGTTGAAGAGTTTTTTGAAGAAATGATGAAAGAAAACATCTTTAACCTGGTGAAGGAAATAGATATACAACCCCAAGAAGCTCAGAGAGTTCCAAGAAAGAGGTACCTAAAGAGGCCTACATCAAGACACATCATAATTAAAATGCCAAAGGTTAAATACAAAAATAAGATCTTAAAAGCAGCAAGAAAAAGCAGTTAGTTATCTACAAGGTAGGACCCATAAGACTGGCAAATGATTTATCAAAGTAAATTATGCAGGACAGAAGGGCTTGGCACAAAATACTGAACATGATGAAAACCCAGGATCTATGACCAAGAATACTTTATCCAGTAAAGCTGTCACTTAGAGTTGAAGGACAAGTAAAGAACTTCCCAGACAAAAATAAGCTAAAGGAATTCATCAACTCCAAGCTAGTATTACAGAAAATGTTGTAAGGACTTCTTTAAGAAAAAAAGAACATGTATCAAAAAACATGAATAAAAAATGGTAATAACTACATTCCTATCAACAAGTACCTCAAATAGAAAATAATTAAGTGCTCCAACCAAAAGATAGAGTGGCCAAATGAGTAAGAAAACAATATGCTGCCTACAAGAGACTCACTTCAGATTAAAAGACATACACAGATTAAAAGGAAGGGGATGGAAAAAGATATTGCCTTGATGGACCTAGAGGGTATAGTGCTGAATGAAATAAGTCAGATTGAGAAAGAAAAATATCACGTGATTTCACATACATGTGGAATCTGAAGAACAAAATAAACAACAATAAAAATGGAAATAAACTCATAGATACAGAGACTATTTTAAGGGCTACTAGACGGAAGGGGGTTGGGGGGATGGGAAAAAGGGCTATGGTATTAATAAGTACAAATGGTTAGTTACAAAATAGACATGGAAATATAAAGTGTAGCATAAGGAAAATAGTCAATGATGTTGTAAAAAATATGTAAGAGATAAGAGGGGTACTAGATTTAGTAGGGTGATCATTTTGTGAGTTATATAGATCTCTAGTCATTATGCTGTACAACTAAAACTAATATTGTATGCTAACTATAATTGAAAAAAAAAACTCATTGAGTTGTACAATGCAAATCCAAGCAACTAATTATCTATTATATTTTAATAAAGCTGGCAAAAAAGGGCCTCAACAGCAACAACAATTGCTGCTTGCCTCCTGACTACTCTTGAAGTAGCTTTTCCAATTATTCCACCTAATGTGGACTTCTCCTATCGAAGTAGTAATTTAAAAAAATTATCTGTAAAGATATATGCATTCCAATGTTCATTGCAGTATTATTCATGATGGCCAATACATGGAAACAACCAAAATGTCCTTCTTGGATAAAGAAGAAGTGATACAATGGAATATTACTCTTCCATAAGAAAAGGATAAATGCTGCCACTTGTGACAACATGGATTGATCTTGAGATTATCATGCTAAGCCCAATAAGTCAAACAGAAAAATTTGAGAACCATATGATATTACTCATATGTGAGATATGAAACAGAAAGCAATAAATGAACAAGACAAACAAACATAGACTCATAGACACAGACAACAGTTTAGTGGTTACCAGAGGGAAAGGGGTTAGGCGAGTGGTAGATAAGGGAAAAGGACATCAAATATATGGTGAAAGAAGGAAATCTAATTTTGGGTGGTGAACACACAATGCAATATACATATGATATATTATTAAAATGTGCACTTGAAACCTATATAATTTGATTAACCAACAATACCCCACTAAATTTAATTAAAAAATAAAAAATAAAATAAAATGATCTTCTCTCCTCTAATACCTGAATCTTTTCAATAGTATGAACTGACATCAGATGATATATTCCTACAAGGTAAAGATCAGGATGCTTCCGCCTCTACCTCCTTCTTCAATAACCCCACATAGTATTCAAACAAGAACTACAATTACTGATCTAGTTGATTCTGCTTCAAATGAACAACCACCAAGACTTCCAGTTTTTCAACCTGTGAGGCCTTCAGTTGTAAAATCACCAAGATCTTCAGTTTCACCACCACCAAGATCTTCAATTGCACTATTAGTAAGATTTTTCAATGCAACAATCCTGCATTTCAAGCTCTTGTACTCTATCAGTGTCCCTCTCATTACTATCTCTGGTTAATTCTGTTTTAAAGTAATCTCCATCAACTCTACCAATAATCACTAAAGCGACAGTATCCTGATGAAAACAATAATATAGAGAGATTCTACTATGTAAAACTAAAGATCAGGGTGTACCAAAAGCAAAAAGGGGGATTATTAAAAATCAGGCAAATTATATCCTAATCCATCAAGAAGGTATAGAATGTAGTTCTGGTAAAGCAGACAGTGAGGTTTGTTAAATGGAAGAAAATAAACAAATAAACCTTAATTAATTAAAATAACTGTCTATTGTCTCATTCTCTGATAATGAAGTCGTTTCTAATGTTTTACATAGAATTAATCACTATTTTCCTATTTTTTCAAGAAAATGATTAACACATATTTAACACTTAGTATTTTTCTGTTTTCTCAAAGGACATACTTTGTTCAGCTAAACAAAGTTTACTAAGTATTAAACACTGATAGCTCTAAAGTAGATATGAAAATTTCTTTTAAGATAACATATTGAAATGCTGCAGATATCAAGGTCTTTTATGCCAATTCAACTAATGTTTAACCCAAGCTTTCAAATTCCTGCCTCAACTATGTGCATATATCAGAAAGTCTATATAACTTATAGATCTTATATAATTCAAATTAGTTTTAGGGTTTTTTAAAGTGGCTTTATTGCCTAGGGTAGTTGAGCTATATCCAAGTTTTTTTTAAGTTTTCTAAATGAAATATTCAGAATTAAGAATATCTATTAAGTAATGTTAAAAGATATCATTTTGATAAATTATTTTGCAAAGTAAAGTTATGAGGCTGGATGAGCTCACCTAAAAAAAAAGTACAATGTAAGATGAGAGCCAAGGTTTGAACCCTGACCAACTCTAAAATTTAATGGTCTGAAAGAGGTAAAAGATTTTCAAATAAGAGTGAGGGTAAATAATGAGAAATATAAGAAGAAAAGTAGAAAAATTGAGGTCATAGTTGGTTAACAGAAATCAAAGTGTGAATATGTCAAGGAGAGAATATTCAAATATATCAAAACCTGCAGACAAGTAGAATAAGAACTAGTGGTCTTAGCAATACAAAGGTCTATCGACCTTGAAAATAATAGTTTCAGTGGGAAGGCAGGAGGAGTCAGCAATAACTTTGGGGTGGTTTAAGTAAATGTGCCATGAAGAAGTGAGTAGATACATGTTTAGTTTATCTGAGTTGTGAAGAGAAGTAAAGAAGATGGTAGCTGAATGGACATGTGAGATTATGCAGTGGATGGTATTTTGGAAGCTGTCAGTATGATAAGGTTTAGAAGAAAATGAAAAAAAAAAACTAAATACTAATATTCCATGGCAAGAGGTCAATAAACAATGCTTAAAATAATACATAAAGCAGTATCGGTGAAAGAATGTTATTTAGAGACATGGTGATAAATATCAAAAATGTGAGCTAATACAGATAAATATGATTGCTCTAGAGAAAGGCAATATTGGAAAAAATAGAAATGGTTGTTTCTGTAACAAATCTTACAAAACTATTAGATTTTGTAAATATATTTTTATATTCAGAAAAATAAAAATCCAATAGATACATTTTATATAGAAGTAAAAATGCACTAATACAACCTTGAAACTTTTAAAAAGAACAAAGGACAACTTGTACTATCAGATAATACAATATTCTACAAAGCTATAATAAGTAAAAAACTATGTTTTAACACAAAACTTATAAAAATATGTCAGTGAAACAAAGCAAGAATCCAGAAAACAGTCATGTATTTATGGAAATTAAATATATGATTAAACTACCATTTATGAAAAGGTGGAAATTATAGATAATTCCATAACTAATGTCAGAAAAAGAGTAAAATTTCAAAAACTGAGATCTAACCATATATCACACTCAAAAAAAGTTTGGAAAAAAACAACTTGAGATAAAATGTGTTTAAAAAGCTCTATGCAACTATTAGAAGAAAAAATATAAAAATATATAAAATATATAAATGAGTATATATAATTTGTGAGTAAAGGTAGCCTTCTTAAGCAAAAATTAACACCTAGAGTCAAAAAGTAATTAATATGTCATCAGTTGTAATAAAATTTTCTATATGAAAGAGACCATTAAATTGTTAAATTAGCACAAAGGAGAAAATATTAGAAACTTAGAAAAATACAAAAGAATATACAAAATCCTAAAGTCAATATGAAAAAAATTTTAATGCAATAAAAATGGCTGAATTATTTGAAAATCACTCATAGAAAAAAGCAATACATACAATTATAAGCTAAATCTCACTAGTACAAGATTTATGCAAATTCAAACAAAAGATACCATGTTTTATCCATCAGATTAGTAAAGTCTAAAATGATGCCATTAACCAGTGTTGGCTAGAATGCAAAAAAAAAAAAAAAAAAACAAAAAACAAAAAACAATCTCATTTTATATTAATGAGACTACAGGAAATACAGTGATATGAGCTTCTCAGTATATAATGGGACAATATCTAATAAAATGTAAATGTGCTTCCACTTAACAAAGAAATTCCACTCTGGGCATCTATCCTAAATGTACAGAAACATGTAGATACTATAGATACAGATATTTGTTGTAGTATTTATTATATATAGTAGAAAACAATTAAACATGCCGGAGGCCAGCTCCAGCCAAGTCCAGGGCTGAAGGAAATGTGGAGTCGGTGAAGGAAGAATGACAATGAGAGAGCTGAGCTGCAAGGCAGTTCTCTACTTTATTTGTGTACACAGAGTTTATATATTGTTTGATTATATAACATTGTTTTTTCATAAGCTTGTTTCATACATTTATCATTAACTAATTCTTTGCCTACACCTGATCCCCATTGTCCTATAATAATCATCTTATGTCCTAGGAATTTCTTCTTATTCCTATTTCTGGTTAACTGACCTTATTTACTTCATAAATTTTATTACTGACAAGCTATTTTATTTCAAACCGCTGAAACAAGCAATGCCACAAGCTTACATTTAATATTTAACCTATAATGTATTTCATTTTCTTACCCTTATGACCTATCATATTACTTTCCTGTGATTAAAGTGTGAAGCAAAGCAGAGCAAAGTGAGAGACAGACTTTTTCTCTTAAGTCTCATAATCATAAAGGCAGCATTTACATTTTATTTTCCTATAATGTTGATTTAGCTGTCTTCTAAGACTATTACACTGATCCTTGGTAAGAAGGCAACTAGGAGGGCCCTGCCTGGCAAGTTTCATTATGAAAGGTAGATCATAATATCGCACTCATTTCCCATTTTCATCCACTATTCTAACTCTATCTATATATGTTCTTGTATAAGGTAAAGTAGGTAAGGGAGAGGGGGGTAATTTTCTTATAGACCACTTTCACAGAGAGGGCCACTATGCCCTACCCCTTATCACAATAAGTCTCAGGAGCCAGTACTTTTTGTGGGTGTAACAGGGGCCTTCCACTTAAGCACTGACACAATGGCCTGCTAGGGAAATGAATCTTGCTTTCTCCTTTCATCAAGTTACTTGATTAATTTCTCACTACTCATATTTCTTCTGCCCTATTCTCAGAAAAATTGCCTTTTCCTTTAACACTCCCCTCCATTCCCAAGGATGGAGCAGTAATCAAAAACAATACATAAATTTCTAATATAAGCAATACAGAAGAAAGCAACGAGCACAGATGACTCCAGCATCACTTGCTTTGCAAGCGATGCTTCACTCCAGCAGTGACTGTGTCAAACAGCTTGAGGTCTGTGGCCTGCAGCATAAACACATATGTCCAATAATCCAATACAGTTATTCTCTTCTTTTTCAAAGTTTATGTTATACCACATCTATTTTTTTGAAAATAGAGGTCACATGCTGTTTTCAGAACAGACCACATAAAACAAATTAACAATATGGGAATATAGAGACCCAGTTCCCTTGCCTCAACTCTGTATAATGATGCTGAGATATCCTAGCTTTACAAATCACAGTGGGGTCATCTGTGACTGCACAGCAGCCCAGCTTTTCTCACTGTGCAATCCCATTTCCTTCCCTTACCTTACACAGGTATTGATCCCAAGAGCACTCCTTAATCAATTTCCTGCTTGCTAGTCTTTGCTTCACAGTTTACTTCTAGAAGAATCCAACCTACCAATAAAACAGAAGCAGAAAGTTTGGGATTTATGCTATGGCAAAGATATACAATTTCTTTTTTTTTAATTTAATTTATGTTTTATGGTGACATTGGTTAACGAAATCCAGTAAGTTTCAGCTGTACACTTTTACAGTAAAGCGTATATATATTTACACTGTGTGTTCACCTCCCATAGTTAGATTTCTTTCTGTCACCACATATTTTACCCCCATTACCCCATCATTTCAAATGGTACTAGTGATAGTTAAAAATAAATGGTGCTTGGAAAATCAGAAAGTCACATGCAAAATAAAACTGGACTGCTGTCATCATACATCAAAATTAACTCAAAATGGATCAAATACTTGAATATAAAACTTGAAACAATAAATTGCGTAGAAAAAAAACATAGGTACTAAACTCATGGACCTTGGAATTAGAGAGGATTTTATTAATTTGACATTGTACGGGGAAGTAAAAGCAAAAATAAGTGAATGAAACTATATCAAACTAAAAAGCATCTGTATGGCAAAATAAACCATCAAAAAGACAGGTGACCAATTGAATGGGAGAAGATATTTGCAAACAACCTTTCTGATAAGGAGATAATAACTAAAGTATGTTCTTAAAAGCTCATATATATTAACAAGTAAAAAGCAAACAATCCAATTAAAAAATGGGCAGAAGACGTGAACAGACACTTCTCCCAAGAGACATACAAATGGCCAATAGACATATGAAAAGATGTTCAATTTCTCTAGCTATTAGGAAAATGTAAATCAAAACCACAATGAGATGCCACCCCACACCTGTTAGAATGGCTATCATCAACAGTACAAGAAAATAAAAGTGTTGGAGAGATTCTGTGGAAAAAGGAACCCTCATAACACTGCTGGTGGGAATGTAAATTGGTATAGCCACTATGGAAAACAGTATGGAGTTTCCTCAAAAAACTAAGAATAGAATTACCATATGACCCAACAATCCCTCTTTTGGGTATTTATTCAAAAAACTTGAAAACATTTATTCACGAAGATATATGCACACTGATGTTCATAACAGCATTATTCACAGTGGCCAAGACATGGAAACGATCAATGTTTCCTTCGATAGATGGTTGAATAAAGATGTGGTACATATATATACTGAAATATTTCTTAGCCATAAGATGAAATACTGCCATTTGTGACAACATGCATGGATTTTGAGATTATCATGGTAAGCAAAATAAATCAGAACGAAAAAGTTGAGAATCAGATTATTTCAATCACATGTGGAATATAATACTGAAAACAACAAACAAACATGACAAACAGATATTCATGGACATGGACAGTGGATTAGTGGTCACCAATGGGAAGGGGGGAGGAAGAAGGTAGAAAGAGGTGAAGGGGGTCAAATATGTGGTGATAGAAGGAAATTTAACTATGGGTGGTGAACACACAATGCAATTATTGAATTGCACACTTGAAACCTATATAATTTGATTAACTAATGTCACTCCAATAATTTTAATAAAAAGTATGCAGTGATAATGACAGTAGCTATTTCTGTGGCATGACCTTAGCTATGTTACCATCTACTGATTCATGTTATCAGGCTTAGTTCCAGTTTCTGCATCATTTCTGTGAATTCTCTAACATCCTTCCAGTATCTTTTTCTGTTTAAGTAAACTAAAGTCAACTTATAATGTTCACAATCAAAAGTCCTTTTTACTAACCAGCGTAGATGTATATTTACTGAACTGGAAAGATTTCCAAGATGTATTATTAAGTAAAAAATATTACAGAAAAATATATAGAGTATAATTCCAGTAATGTAAAAATACATATAAAACTATATATCATAAATACATATGTCTATTCACTGTTTACAATGTTTCCAGCAACCTGGAAAAAACTTTTATCTCTTGAGATAAATGTAGAATTAATTTTGAGGAGTGATAGAGACATTAATGATTTATTCCATGTACTTCTCCAGTGTTTGAATTTTTACAACTACATTCCTGTATTACCTAAGTAACTATTTTTATTGATTCAAGAAATATTTTTAAAAAAACAACTATAATTTAGGTAATATAAAAATACTGTATCTGTAACAATGAATAACAATAAAAAAAAACTTCACCCCTTATAGAGCTTACATTCTTGCTGATAAGAGAACTAACACTAAACAAATAAGTAAAATGTACAGTATACAAGATGTGGTAAGTGCCATACAGGAAATAAAAAGACAGGAATCATGAATGGAAATTCTGGGGTAGGCAGTTACAATGTTAAATATGAGAGTCAGAGAAGGCCTCACTGAGATGTTATTTCAGTAAAAATATGAAGATAACGAAGCAATCAATAACTATATCTGAGGGGAAAGCATTTAAATATCAAAGGGAAAAGCTGCAAATACCCTGAGGCAGGAACTAACCTAACGTGTTCAAGAAACAACAAAAAACCAGTGTGTTTGGAGCAGTGAGTTAGGGGAAAGTCAAAAATATAGAGGACATATGGGACACACTGTATGCAAAAAAAATAATAATAATAACTGTGAATTTACTCTAAATGACATGGGAAGCTATTAGAGGATTTCAAATAGAACTGTGACACAGTTTGTGATCTTAATAATATCACCCAGAGACATCAAAAGAAGGCAGAATGAGAGATTTCCCCGGATCTTTCCTTGTAAAATAACAGTAAGCTGAACATCTAAAACTCAACAAATAACAGCCAACCTGCACCAAGCACGTCAGAGTAAATATTCTGCACGTGAGAGCCTCCAGAGGTCAGAACCCAGGAATCTGTGGGTAGATTGGGAAGAACAAAGAAGCTACCTCTTGCAGCCAGAGCTCCCTGCAGAAATGCAGAAGGGGAGAAATTACAGCCCATTCTTCAAACAGCCCTGCATGAGGGATCAGTGAGTTCAACACAGTGGGGCCCAGGAATCAGGGCAGAATACAGAATGGGAACTAAATGCAGAGGGGAAACATCTGTATCTCAGCAGCCATAATTGCGAAGAGTGAGGCTGAGACACAAAAACTATCAACGATTCCCACAAACCAACCCAGAGCATGCACTTCGTCCACCCCATATCCTCCCAACTCTAGCACTACAGACCCCCAAGAAAATTTGAGCAAACTCCACTGGTGCAAAAATCCACTGACGGTACCACTGACAGGGGGTGGGAAGAAGGGTGGTGATGGTGACTTGAATGTTTATCAGAAAAAAAAAGGCATTATTAGTCTAAAAGCACAAATCCAAGAGGCTTGAGTACTACCTACTAGCAAGGAAAAGAAAACACTTTCTTAGTAACAGGCTAAAGATATGCCTCTATATACAATGGAGAAAAAATGGTGAGATGATAGAAGCTCCGTTCATCCCTCTGGTGACCAAACAATGAGCAAACAGCAAGGAAAAATCAACTGAAATCTAGATGAACAAGCCATACAACTAGGGAGAGAACTAAAATCACCGGCATAATTCATGAGAAACATGGCAGAGTGAGAGATGTCCCCGGATCTCTCCTCTTGAAACAATAAACTGAACATCTAAAACTCAACAACAACAACAACAACAACAACAACAACAACAACAAAAACACCCAAACTGCACACCAGCACCTCTGAGCATGGGATCTGCGCATCAGAGCTACCACAGATCAGAACCCTGGGTGTTGAGCAGTAGACTGAGAGAAATAAAGAAACGACCTCTCACAGCCACCGGAGCTTCCTGCAAAAGGAGGGGGAGAGGAGTTCCCGGAACAGCCCTGTCTGGGAGAGCGGTGAGCTCCACGTGGCCAGCAGCAGTGCCCAGTCATCAGGGCAGAAGGCAGAGAAATGGGGACAGCTGAAAAGCAGGAACGGTAGAGAAACAACAGTTGATTTTTACCGGCTGCAGTTTTAAAACTGAAGCTGAGTTGCAGTCCCCATCTCCCAACCCAGACGATCCCTCTGCCCATACCCTCCAACACAGAACACCGCGGAGCCCCAGGGGAATCTGAGCAAACGCTACCCACGCTGTCGCTAAAACTGACAGGAACTGAGACTGAGGGTAGCGAGTGATTAAATATCTATAAGAAAAAATAAAAAAAAAACATTATTAAGACTTTATATAAAGCAGAGATCCAAGAGGCTTAGATGCCACCTACTGGAAACCAAATGAAAACATCTTCGCAACAGGCTAGGGACCATTATATAATAAAACTTCTTTCTGGAAAAAAATCAGAATACACTTCCATTAATACCCAGGCGAAGAAATAGTCCATTAAACACCATGAAACACCAAGGTGACAAGACATCTCAGAAACAAAGAGAAAAATCTCCAGAAAAAAAGCTTATAGACATAGAAATATGTGACTTAAATGACAGAAAATTCAGGATGGCACTTCTGCAAAACCTCAGTGAGATCCAAAACAACTTAAATCAACAATTTCAGGAATTAAAAAAAATTGATGGGCAGAATGAGTTATTTAGCAAGGAGATTGAAACACTCAAAAAAAAAAAAAAAAAACGAATAGAACTTCTGGAGATAAAGAGCACACTGAAAGAGCTGAAAAATGAAATAACAAGCTTGGGAAATAGAGTTGACCAAATGGAGGAAAGAATCAGTGATATCGAAAACAAATTTAGAAATAAATCAGAAGGAAGAAGAGAGAAACTGAAGAATGAAAAAAAATGAAAGAGAAATTCGAGAAATAGCTGATACTATCAGGAGAGGAAACATAAGAATAATGGGCAT
Organism: Eidolon dupreanum; assembly: GCA_028627145.1. Classification (NCBI taxonomy): domain Eukaryota; kingdom Metazoa; phylum Chordata; class Mammalia; order Chiroptera; family Pteropodidae; genus Eidolon; species Eidolon dupreanum. The sequence goes on from CM053505.1 coordinate 41,593,277, forward strand.
TCTCGAAGACGAAGAAAAGGAGCAGGGATTAGAAAGCATTTTAGACAAATAATTGATGAGATTTTCCCAAATCTAAGGAATAAACTGGAGCTTGGAATTTAAGAAGTCAACAGAACACGCAATTATCTCAACCCAAAAAGGACTTCTCCAAGACACATTATATTAAAATTATCAAAAATCAATGACAAAACAGAATTCTCATGGCAGCCAGGGAAAAGAAGACAGTAACTTATAAAGGAAAATCTATTAGATTATCGTCGAAATTCTAAGCACAAACCTTATAAGCCAGAAATGAGGGGATTCAAATATTCAAACTATTAAATGACAGGAACTACCAGCAAAGAATAATGTATCCAGCTAAGCTCTACTTTAGATATGAAGGAGAAATCAAGACCTTTCCAGACATAAAAAAAATTGAAGAAATTCTCCACTACAAGGCCTACACTACAGGAAATACTGAAAGAGGTCAGTTTACCTAAAACAAAATGACAAAAATATACATAATTAGAATTAAGGTGACTAGCAGGCTGATAAAAGCAGAGGAGTGTAACCCTTACTAGGAACAGGGCATTATAAGCTTAAAAATAAGAAGAGATTTGCTATGGCAAGGTAGTAATGAACGTTTAGCACACATAGGGACAAACTGAGACAACGATGACTGAAAAGAGGAGAATAAAAAGATCCAAATTCGCAAAAGGGAATGGACATATGGCATGCACAGTAAAAAAGGGACAACTGATATATTCATAATGGTAACCACATGCCAAAGATTCAGAACCGAAATATATAACATAAAATAGAAAGACCAGAGGGAAAACCCACAAAAGCCAAACAAAATAAAGAAAACAGAAAAACAAGTACAAGGAAGCAATGGAAACACTGAGATACCAGAAAGCAAAAGATAAAATGGCTATAGGACTTCATATTTCAATAATCACCCTAAATGTAAATGGACTGAACTCACCAATAAAAAGGCACAGAGTTTCAGATTGGATCAAAAAAAAAAAAAAAAACAAAACCCAACCATATGCTGCCTCCAGGAGACACATTGCAGCTCAAGACAAATATAGACTCAAAGTGAAATGGTCGAAAATGATATTTCAGGCAAATGGCATTCTGAGAAAAGCTGGAGTAGCAATACTAATATCAGATGAAATAGACTTCAAAATTAGAAAAGTAAAGAAAGATACTAAGGGACAATTCATAATGATAAAAGAAATCAGGCACCAAGAAGACATAACACTTATTAATATCTATACTCCCAATCAGGGAGCCCCTAAATATATAAAGCAATTATTAACAGAACTAAAGGGAGAAACAGACCAAATCAATATCATAGTAGGGGAAATAAATACCCAACTGTTGGATATGGACAAATCATCAAAACAGAAAATCAAAAAGGAAATAACATCCTTAAATGATACATTAGACCAACTGGACATAATTGACATTTACAGAGCCTTCCATCCCAAAACAGCTGCTTATACATTCTTCTCTAGTGCACATGGAACATTCTCAAGAATTGCACATATACTGGGACACAGAGATAGTCTCAAAAAACATCAGAAGTTTGAAATCATAGCAATCATATTCTCTGATCATAACTGGGTCAGTGAAGAAATAAAAAGAGACATCAGGAAATACATAGAAACAAATTACAATGAGAGTACAACATATCAAAACTTTTGGGACATGGCAAAAGTGGTAATAAGAGGAAAGTTCAAAATATTACAGACTTGTCTCAAAAAACAAGTCTGAGCCCAAATAAACAACCTAACACTATATCTTAAAAAACTAGGGGAAAAAAAGAACAAATGAAGCCTAAAATCAGCAGAAGGAAAGAAATAAAATTAGAGCAAAATGAAAAGAAATTGAAAAAATATATAAAAAATAAATACAACAAAAAGCTGGTTCTTTAAAAAAGTTAATAAAACTGGCAAACCGCTGGCTAGACTAACTAAAGAAAAAAGAGAAAGGACACAAACAAACAAAATCAGAGATGAAAAAGAAATTATGACAGATAACACAGAAATACAAAGAAACTATGGAAAAGTATATAATGTCAAATTTAATAACCTAGAAGAAATGGACAAGTTCTTACAACCTTCCTAGACTGAATCAAGAAGAACTAGAAAATATAAATAGACTGATAAGCAAGATGAAAATTGAAACAATTATCAAAAAACCTACTAAAAAGTAAAAGTCCAGGACCAGATGGCTCACCAGTCAATTCTACCAAACATTCAAAGAAGATTTAATATCTATTCTCCTCAAACTCTTCCAAAAAATCGAAGAGGAGGTAATACTTCCCAACTCATTTTGTGAGGCCCATATTACCCTGTTACCAAAACTTGGTAAGGATAACATAGAAAACACTACAGACCAATATTGCTCATGGATACAGATGTAAAAATCCTAAACAAGATCCTAGCAAATCAAAAACAACAACATATAAAAAAGATTATACACCATGATCAAGTGAGCTTCATCCCAGGGGCACAAGGATGGTTTAACATATACAAATCGATTAATGTAATATACCACATAAACAAAATAAAGAATAAGAATCATATGATTATATCGATAGATGCAGAAAAAGCCTTCGACAAGATACAGCATCTATTTATGATTATAACACTTAATAAAATAAGTATAAAAGGAAACTATCTCAACGTACTAATGGCCAAATATGACAAACCATCAGCCAGCAATGTACTTCATGATGAAAAACTAAAGATCTTTCCTCTAAGATCAGGATCAAGACAAGTCTGTCCACTCTAACCACTACTATTCAATATGACATTGAAGGTCCTAGCAAGTGCAGTCAGGCAAGAGAAAGATATAAAAAACATCCAAATAGGAAACGAGAAAGTCAAACTGTCACTATTTGAGGATGACATGATTCTGTATATAGAAAACCCTAAAGACTCCATGAGAAGACTACTAGAAACAATAAGCAAATACAGTAAAGTTTCTGGATACAAAATCAATGTTCAAAAATCCATAGCATTCCTATACTCTGATAATGAGTTGTCAGAAAAAAAAGTGGAAAAATTAATTTCTTTTGCAATTGCAACAAAAAGAGCAAAATACCTAGGAATAAAGCTAACGAAAAATGTTAAAGTTCTATATAATGAAAACTATAAGACTCTATTAAAAGTAATTGAAGAAGACACAAATGTGGAAAGATATTCCATGTTCTTGGATTGGAAGAATCAACAAGTTAAAATGACCTTATTGCCTAAAGCATTCTACAGATTTAATGCAATCCCCATCAAAATCTCATTGGCACTTTTTAAGAAATAAAACAAAAAAATCATCAGATTTGTATGAAAAAAAAAAAAGACCTTGAATTGCCAATGCCAGAAAAAAATAACAAGGCTACAAAGCCACAATAATCAAAACGGCACAGTATTGGCCAAAAAGCAGACATGCAGACCAGTGGAACAGAATTGAGAGTCGAGAAGTAAACCCTTATTTATAGGGGCAAATAATTTTCAACAAAGGAGCCAAAAATGTACAATGGAATAAGGCAAGCTTCTTTCATAAATGGTGCTGGGAAAACGAGAAATCCACTTGCAAAAGAATGAAACTAGATTGTTGTCTATCACCACACACCTGAAACAATAAGCTGCATAGAAGGAAACATAGGAAATAAACCCATGGACTTTGGACTTAAATAGAATTTTATTTTCTGAACTCAAAGGCAAGGGAAGTCAAAGCAAAAATAAATAAGTGGGACTATATCAACTAAAATGCTTCAACACAGCAAAAGAAACTGTCAACAAGACAAAGAAGCAACCATCCAAATGAGAGAATATATTTGCAAGCAACACCTCTGATAAGGCCCTATATCCAAAATATAAAAAGAACTTATACAACTGAATAACAACAACAAAAGAAACACCCCAAATAATCCAGTTAAAAAATAGGCAGAAGAGCAGAACAGATATTTCTCCCAGGAAGTCATACAAATTGCCAACATATGAAAGGATGCTCAACATGACTAGTATTATGGAAATGCAAATCAAAACCACAATGAGATACCATCTCAAACCTGTTAGAATAACTGTGATCAACAGAACAAGTAATAATAAGCATTGGAGAGGATGCAGATAAAAAGGAACCCTCATACACTGCTAGTGGGACTGCAAATTGGTAAAACCACTATGGAAAACAGTATGAAGTTTCCTCAAAAAACTAAGAATCGACCTACCATATGATCCAGCAATCTTTCTACTGGGTATTTACCCTAAAGTCTTGAAAACATATTTCTGAAAAGATATATGCACACCGATGTTCATAGCAGCATTATTATTCATTGTGGCCAAGACATAAAATCAAGTGAAGTGTCCTACGATAGATGATTAGATAAAGAAGATGTGGTACATATATATGATGGAATATTACTCAGCTATAAGAAGAGATGATTTACTGCCATTTGTGACAACATGAATTGATTTTGAGATAATCATGCCAAGGGAAATAAGCCAGACAGAAAAAGTTGAAAACCACATGATATCACTTATATGTGGGATATAAACCTAAAAGCAACAAACAAACATGACAAACAAACAGAAACTCATGGACATGGACAGTAGACTAGTTACCAGAGTTTGGGGGGAGATGGGATGTAGATGGTGTAAAAGGGGTCAAATATGTGGTGATAAAAAGAAATCTAACTATGGGTGGTGAACACATAATGCAATATATATATATATATATATATATATATATATATATATATATATATATATATAGTCTTACTGTTGAATTGTACACTTGAAACTTATAGATTTTGTTAATCAATGTCACTATAATAAATTTAAAAAATAATAAAAATTAAAAGTAAAAAATCAAATTAAATTAATAAATTATTTTTTAAGTTACTAAGAAGGTAAATCTTATGTTAAGTATTCTTATAACAAAAAATAATAGTAATAATAATAAAAAGATGGCAGGAGGAAACCTTTGGAAGTGATGGATAAGTTTTTGGCATAGTATGTGGTGAGGGATTTATGGGTGTATTCTTATCTCCAAACTCATAAAGTTGTACACATTAATTGTGTATAGCTTTTTGTATGTCAAAATAAGTTTAAATACAAGTGTGAGAAGGCTCTGTGATACTCAAGTGGAGCTCAAAAGAGACATCTCAACTGGAAGATAATTTTGGAATCAGATAAGAGACAGACGTTATTTGAAGTCAGATAACTAAGCTTGAATTCACATAGAAAATTTGATCTCAAATCTAGGGACACATTTTGAAAATCAATTAAAGAGAAGTTGTGTCATAGCTCTGTGACTTCTTCACTTGCTGATTTCTCTCCAGCAGAAGGCAGGCCTATGGGGCATGATGATAACTTAGAGTCATTGTTCTCTCACTGCTGATGCAACCCTAAAATTCTGACACAGAGCTTGGTTGCCTGGTTACTGCTGGAGGCGGGGAGCTCTCATCCTCATATCAGAGCAGCCTCTGCCAGAATCAGATGTTGCTCCTGAGGCTCAAAAATCGGCAATGCCCAGAGTGGGTCTAAAGGAAGGTGTGGATGCTTAAAACAGGGTAAGGTGGCAGTGCCTCCTAACATTTGTACTGAACTAAGACATATTTAAAATGTCCTTAAATACAGAGAAAGATGAGGGCCATCCAAATCAATTGGCAATGCCCAGAAAAATTCAAGATGAGTTAGTTTATGTAATCCAGATGTTTTTCAACAATATAGCTATACAAGTAAATAATCTAAGTAAATATGCTGAAGATATATTTGAAAAAATATCCAAGGAGGTTGACAGGATTTCTTTTAGACTTAAGATTTTACAAGAACATGTAATCCAGTTCACTAATGTTATTAACTACAAAGAGCCAAATGAAAATTTGTCCTCACAAATTAAGAAATCAAGGACTGTTAGAAGTATAGGTATTCAGACTCAGCAGGTATACTCCTCCAAGCCATTACCTGTTAAAGCATGTAAGAGACACAATGCTTATGTACAGACATTACCTTTTAATACATCTACTTCTTCTTGCCAAGATGATACAAAAAGTTTAAAGATTTCTCCTGATGTTTCATACTGCTTTGAACTTTGTAAAGAAAAGATTGTTCCTGCAAGTAAAGAAGAAAATGGGGGGAAGCTCAAGCAAAAGAAGCACAAAGGTCATTTCAATAAACAAGAAAGTGTGCCTCAAAGTCAACTGATGGAAGATGATGTTTCAGTGGACCATGTCCCAGCTGCTTGTGATGAGGTCTCTCATTCACATGTGGATCAACCAGATGAAAGTTCTTCATTTTCCAGTTCCTCATTGTGTGAAATCAGTACACTTGTAACAAGAGCTATAGGAAAAGTGTTATTCAGCTCTCTACATGTGCCAATGCATGGAGCCGGAGATGTAAAAAATTCATTTACATGTGTCAATTATGGGATTGGAATGGGAGAAAACTGCAATCCCAATCTTGAAATTATCTTAAATCAGAGGTGTTTGTAAGCCCTACAGCACCAAATTCACCACCTCCATTGCCACCTGATTGGTTAGCTCTGTTAAGAGCTTCAAAGATGGAAACTCCTCCCCCAATCATGCATTCTCCAACTCAGATTTCATCACCTGTTTTGAGAACAACAGCAGCAACATCACCTACCGCTTGCGTTGCAACTACTCCTGAGGCAACTCTTCCAACTACTCCACCTAAAGTGGACTTCTCTCCTCCTGAACCTTTTCAATATTATGAAATGACAACAGATGATCTACTCCTGGGGATGCTTCCACCTCTATCTCTTTCTCCAATAACCTCACCTAGTGTCCAAAAAAGGGTCACAGTTACAGATCTAGTTGGCTCTGCATCAGTTGTACAATCCTCAACATCATTAGTTTTTCCATATGCTAGGTCTTCATTTGTACAATCACCAAGACCTTCTGTTGCGAAATCAAGTTCTTCAGTTTCATCATCACCAAGATCTTCACTTTCACCACCACCAAGCTATTTTATTTCACCACCAAGTTGTTTAATTCCACAATTTCCAAGATCATCAATTCCACAAACACCACAAAATTCGGTTCCATTATCATCAATACCTTCGTGTCTGCAAACATCAAGATCTTTGAGTTCATCAATAAGACATCCATTTTCACAGTCACCAAGAAATTCAGTCACCACATTGTCAAAGTGTGTAGATGCACAGTCATTAAGAACACCAGTTGCTCAATCACAAAATTCTTCAGTTGCACAATCAAGAAGGAATTTGATTCCACCACAACCAAATTCTTCAAGTTTGAAGTCACTAAGATCTTTCAGCCTACGTTCATTGTTTTCTTTTGTACAATCACCATCTTGCATTTCAAGTCCTTGGGCTCTATCAGCATCCCAATCCTCACCAGATCCAGTGAATGCTACTTTAAAGCAACCTCTATCAACTCTACCAATAATCACTAAAGCAAGGAATGTCCTGATTGAAGCAATAAGAAGAAGTGTTCTGCTACACAAAACTAAATCAATGTGCACCAAAATCCAAAAACGAGATTCCTAAAATGAAGCAAGTTATATCCTGATTTATCATAAAGCTATGGGACATAGTTTTGGTAACTCAAACAATGAGACTAATTGGATGGAGAAAAATAAGCAAATAAATACACTAAATAAAAAACTCTACTGTCTTATTTTCTACTAGTTAAGTAACTACTAATGATTTGCATTTTCTTTAAAATAATCCATTATCTTATTTTTTCAAGAAAATTATTACCAATTACTCCATACTAAATATTTTACAATTTTCTTAAATAATATCATTTATTCAACAGAACAAAAATGTCTAAGTATTTAGCACAGACAGTTCTTAAAGTAGTACTTAAATCTTTTAAAGACAATTAATATTGGAATTCTGAGGTTACCAAAGACTTTTATTATATTTCCAGTATTGTTTAATACAAGCATCCAAAATTATAGCTCCAATTATATGAGTGTACTCAGAAAGTATGTATAACATATAGCTCTCTATACCTTAAGGGAAAGGAACAATTAGCCTTTAATAGTAACATTATTGTCTGGAGTGATTGAGCTATCTCTAGAAATTTGAAGTTTTGTAAATGAACTATTTAGAGTTAATAACTTTTATTGAATTATGTTAAAACAACAAGTTCTAATAAATTATCTTACAAAGTATAAAAAAAACAGCATAGAATCGAGAGCCACCTAAGGAAAGAATATAAGGAAGGGAGTCAAGACCTGAGCCCTAAGAAACTAAAATTCAAAATTATGAGAGATGGAAGATCCCCAGACAAGACTAAGGATAGATATTCAGAAATATAGGAGGGGAACCATGAAACTAGGAGCCAGAGGTGGTTTACAAAAGTTAAAGTGTGAATATTTCGAAGAGGGAAGCATATCAAATGCTGTGTACAATTCAAGTAAAATGATAAATACTGGTTTTAGCAGAGGTCTATGGCCTTGACTAAAATAGTTTCAGTTAGGAATCAAGAGGAGGCAGTAATAAATTTGGGATGGCTTAAGTTACTTCATTGTGAGGAAGTAGGCAGACATGTTTCCCACTAGGCTGGGTTGTGAAGAGATGTATAAAACATAGTTTCCTGGATGAACAAAAGTGTTCATGGGGAGGATGGAAGATTGGAAGCTATTTGTGTATGTCGTAAGGAAGAACAGAGGAGGGAAAAAAAGTTAAATCCTCATATCCCATAGTGATATGTTAACAAACAATTCCTAAAATCAAAACATCGAGAAAAAAATAATATTATTTAGAGACATGAAAATAAATATCAAAATTATTAGTTAATAGAGGCAACCATGATTGACTTGGAAAAGAAAAATGAATGAGTAAGACAAACCTGTTTATGTACACAAACCTTATAGAACAATTTGACTCTTTAAGTGTGTTTATATAACCTAAATAAAAGTAAAAATTAAAAAATTAAATTCATCTAGAAGAGAAAATATACTACATAAACCAAGAAATTTAAAAATAGCAATGAAGAATAATTTGTCCTATCCAATATTAAAGCATTCTACAAAGGCATAATAGTTAAAATAGTCTTTTAGAACATAACTTCTTAAAACATTTCAGTAAAATAATAGAGAACCCAGAAACCATATCCATATATTTATGATAACTGAGTATTTGATTAAAATAGCACATACAATCAATATAGAAGTAATCCACAACTTTATAAATAATAATGTGGAAAAAGTATAATTAAAAAAATAAAATTCTAATTATATACCACACTCAACAAAGCTTAACATCAATATTAAATGCCTTAAAAAAATCTACTCATGTAAATCATGGGGCCTATAGTTGGTAACATTGTATTATATAACTGAAATTTGTTAAGCAAGAACTTAAATATTTTTATCAAAAAAGAAAATTATGTGAGGTAACAAATGTGTTAATTGGCTAAATGAGGGTAACATTTCCAGTGTATATCAAATCACAATGTGCCTACAATCAACAGAATAAAAAAAAAAATTGTAAATCGTATACTTGGTAAGGGTTTAATATCCAGAATACATAAGAACTCCTACAACTCAACAACAAAAATACAAACAACCCAATTTTAAAATAGGCAAAAGACTTGAAATGACTCTTTTCCAAAGAAGATATATGAATGGCAAATAAGCACATTAAATGGTTACTATGATGGTTATAATAATAAATTTTCAAAAACAGGAAAATAAAAAGTGCTGACAAGGATGTGGAGAAATTTGAACACATGCATTTCTGGTGGAGTAATGTAAAATGGTAGAGCCACTATGAAAAACAAAAATTTAACAATATAATCACTATATGATCCAGAAATTCCACTCTTATGTTTATATACCAAAGAACTGAAAACAGGTACTTAAACAGATACTTGTACGCCAAAGTTATAGTAGTATTTAGAAAGAGAAATGGGGAAAAGTAAGTTCATGCCACCTTGTTCTGGAACCCAAAGTCCATGTGTGTCTTTTTGCTCATTATTTTAATTTCAACTTTTAAAAATAAAATTTATCGGGGTGGCATTGGTTAATAAAATTATATAGGTTTCAAGTGTACAATTCAATAATACGTCATATATATATGTGTGTGTGTGTATATATATATATACACACACATATATATGTGTTATATGTATATACACACACATATATATATATATAATTTTGTGTTCACCAGCCAAAGTTAAATTTCCTTCCATCACCATATATTTCATTCCCTTAACCCTTAATTTTAATTTTTTAATGATTTTGTTTTAAATGCATTTATTATATAGGGTACGCAGTTAAATTTTATGTTTTGATCCAATCTTTGAGTCATTTTCTTAAATGGATAAACTTGCCCTATTTGTCTATGGCCATGCCACCCTGAGCAAGACTGATCCTGTCTGATTTCAGAAGCTAAGCAGGGTCAGGGCTGGTTAGTACTTGGATGGGAGACCACCTAGGAAGACCAGGTGCTGTAGGCATAAAAAATAAAAAAAAATAAGGGATTGTAAACTGACAAGGTCCTTGCAATCTGTAAGGTCAACCAAAGGTTGCCTCACCTAAAAACAAAACAAAACAAACAAACAAAAAATCAAAACCTTACCCTATTTAAGTTTATTGTTAAAATAAAATTATTTCTCTTAATCCTACTACCCTATTTTATCGTATGCATTCAACTTTAGTGTTAATTTTGTTTTCTAAGTTTTAGTAATTTTTTTCTCATAAGTGTGTTTTCCTTTTTTATCTAGTTTTTCTTTATTTAAAACCATTCCCAAAACTGCAGCCAGAATGTTATTTTTAAAAGAAAAACCTAAATTACAAAATAGACATGGAGATATAAAGTGTATAATAAGAAAATAGTTAATAATATTGTAATAAATATGTAAAGGGGTGCTCGCTTGGGCAGCACATATACTAAAATTGGAACAATACAGAGAAGATAAGCATTGTCCCTGCACAAGGATGACATGCAAATTTGTGAAACGTTCCATATTTTTTAAAAAATTAAACAAACAAACAAACAAACAAACAAATAAGGGGGAAGAGGGATACTAGATTTAGTGGGGCAATCACTTTGTGAGTTATAGAGATCTCTAATCACTATGCTGTACAACTAATATATTATTATATGCCAACTATAATTGAAAAACTCTTTGAATTGTACAATGTAAGTACAAGCAACTAATTGTTTATTATATTTCAATAAAGCTAGAAAAAAAAAGAGGTCATTGGAGGAAAGTGGGAGTTGGAAAAATAAATGAATAAAAATAAAAGAAAAACTAATCACTACTGTTTAAAAGCCTTCAATGACTTCTCTTTGCCATTAAGATTAATTTCAAAATTTTCAGCATCGTTTGCAAGGCCCTCAATAGTCTGCTTCCTGCCTACATTTTTAATTTCAGTATTTACCATGTTTCTCAACCTATACATTCTCTGCTACTACATTGGTCTTTTAGTTTTTGTCACAGATATTAAATTCTCACCTCAGGACATTTGTACATGTTCCCACTCCTAGTTAATTTCTACTCATCCTTGAAAGCTACAGTTTAAATGTTACTTCTAGTCTAGCCCTTCAATGATGAACCAGATTAAGAAATTCCCTTGTTTTGTAGTATAACTTCAACTATTTATGTGTATATATGCAATTATATATAATAATTATATATATTACATATTTACAAATAATCTTTCAAATTATTTATACACTTTTATATAAGCATATATGTATTTTATATATAGATACAATCGCCCAAATTATTTATACGCATATACATTTACATAAACATATATTTAACGATATAGTTATATACAGTTATACATAAATGTACATATCAACGTATGCAATTAAATATGAGTAAAATATATAAAATTATATTTAAGCATATAGTAATAACAGTATAAAAGTATAATTTATAGTATAAATTAAATTCTAAAGTATCCTGTATTTCTCCTTTTAAAAGACTCATTATGTTTATAATTACTTGTTCAAGAACTGTATTTTCAACTAGACCATAAACTACATGAAGAGAAAAACTGTTTAATTCTCGTTCACTGCTATATACACAGCACATCAAGCATGCGATAATATGTAGTGTGAAAGTCAGCGTTATGCTTAATAATAAAACACAAACAGAAATAGTCCACAGTGATCCCTATTATTTGACATTGTTCTATATAAACTAATTAATACAATCAAAAAGGAAAGAGAAGTTATAAATATTGGAGAGAATGGAGCAAACTTAATATCTATAAATGATATGATCTTCATACTAGGAAATCAAAATGATTCAAACAAAACTTTTTAGTGACAATAGGAAAATTAAAGTTCAACAAGGTGGCTGGTATTTTTTAAATACAATGCATAAGTCACTACCTTTATTAAGACAAATAGCACCATTTAGAAAATATAATATAAAAATATATTTGTAATAAGCATAAAATAGCTATAAAATACTTATAAATCTTAAGAAATGTGGTGCACTTATATAAACATTTTTTAAAATGTGGAACCATTTTAAAGGTAAATAAATGGAAATCATCTTTTGTTGCCGCATGAGGAATCAAAATACTATGAAAATGTTAGCTCTTCGTAAATTAGTATAACTCAGTGCTACCCAAATCAAAATCCTAGTGGAATTGTCTTTTTAACTTGACTTGATAATTCTAGATTCCTTTGGAAATTTTAATATTCAAGAATAGCAAAGAAGAGTCAGGAGAAAAACAATGATATGGAGGAAGTTCCTATATCTATTATCTTCTCTAATTCTTACCATTATTTTTCTCTTTTTTCTTCATTTACTATTATAAATTTTTTCTTCTTACAGCTAATGTTTCCTTGAATTATTTTTTTTCTGTGCCTAGATAGATCTAAATCACTTCTTAGTTATGTAATAATGTCTGAAGTTTCTCCTCTAATTTTATTCTGCATTTACAAAATTTATATTGTTTATTATGTTTTATTAGAGCCATACATCACTTAATGATGGGAATATGTTATGAAAATGGTGTTGTTAAGTGATTTTATTATTGTGAAAACATCATAGAGTACACTTACACAAACTTAGATGATATAGCCTATTACACACCTATGCTATATAGTATAGCCAAATTTCTCCTAAGCTACAAACCTGTACAGCATGTTATTGTACTGAATATTAGAGGCAACTGCAAAACAATGGTAAGTATCTGTGTATCTAAACATATAGACACATAGAAAAGATACAGTAAAAATAAGGTATTAAGATAAAAATGGTACATCTGTAAGGCACTTACCATAAATGGAGCTTGCAGGACTGAAAATTACTCTGGGTGGGTCAGTGGATGAATGGTAAGTGAAGGTGAAGGCCTGGGACTTTAGTGTACACTACTTTATAAACACTGTACACTTAGGCTATACTAAACTTATAAAAAAATTTCTTCAATAATAAATTAAGCTTAGCTTACTGTAATATTTTTTACTTTATCATTTTTTTTAACTTTCGACTCCTTTGTAATAACACTTAAACAGACATCATATAGCTATACAAAAATATTTTCTTTATTTATATCCTTAATCTATTTTTTAAGCTTTTTGTTATAAACTAAGACACAAACATAACATCAGCTTAGGCTTATACAAGCTAGGATCATCAATATCACTGTCTTTCAACTCAAAAATCTTGTCCCACTGGAAGGTCTCCAGGGGCAATAATATGAATGGAACTGTCATTTCCTATAATAACCATGTATTTTAAAAAATACTTCTTGAAAGATTTGCCTGAGGCTCTCCTTGAGGAGGTGTAACTCTTTTTAGAAATATGTCCGTGTTGGTTTGCTTGGTTTATTAATTTTTTCGTAGATTTGCTTGTAAGCAGATAATATACCATAATATTCCTTTTTATTAACAAAACCTTTCAGTGTTGAGACCCAACTTTTTAAAATGATTGTTGAGATCTGAAAAACTTCTGCTAATCCCTTCACTGTAAATTTTTAGGAGAGTTCTATTTCTTCTCATCCTTTTCTTTCCTCTTGCCTCTTGTTCAGCTATGTGTTCCTGCTCCAGTTCCAACAATTCTCCATTAGTCTATTCATCAGGAATCACCTCTAGGAGCACCTCAATGTCATCTTCCTCCATATTCAGGTTAAGATTACTTGCCATCTCAACTATAGTCATTGGAAAATCCTTTGAAGTCATAGACAAACCTCTTGAGTGTCTTCTTTCATATACTATTAATACACTTTTTGGTCACAACGCCTCAAAACCAAGCAAGGTTTTTGACGTAATCATAGATGTTATAATCCAAAAATTGTATCACTGTCTTCTCAATGTTTTTCCCAGTTGCAGCAATAGCTTAGGCAAAGGACCTCCTCAGGTAAGTGGCCTTAAATATTCTATAACTCTTTGATCCATTGGTTGGATGAAAGAGGTAGTGTTTGGGGAGAGAAACACTGCTTAGATATTGGGTTGAAGATTACAACAAAAAAAAGAAGACTTTGGGAGCATTATCAACAGTAAGCAAGATGTTAAAAGGTATGCTATTCACCAAATAGTACTTCTCTATTTTGTTAGCATAACAAAATTCATGAGGACATCTTGGAAGACCATCTGGGTCATCTGTGATTTCTTATTGCTCCTGTAGTACATTAACTGTGTGCTTATTAATATTCTTAAAGGCCTAAGGGTTTTCACATGCCAGGTCACAAAGAATTTTAATTTGTAGCCTGTAACATTGCCCAGAAGAAAGATTGTGATCCTGTCCTTAAGTGGATTGAATCCTAGCATTGACTTGACCTCCTTATACATGAAAATCCTTTTAGACATATGTTTCCAGAATAGGGAATTTTCATCCATACTGAATATTTGCTCTGACAAGCAATTTTCCTCCATAATCAGCTTATCTAGAGTTTTAAAAATTCTTTAGCTGACTTCACATCAACATCCACAGATTCACCACTTACTTTCACATTATATAATTAATAAAAATTCTTGAATAATTTAAACAACCCAGAGCTAGCAGTTGGTCAGCATTGTAGTTGGTCCAGCCTTTTCTTTTAACATGGCATACAAATTTTTTGCTTAAGTTTTGATCACCATGGTGCTGCGAAAAAATATGCTTCTGTGTCTAGTCTTCAATTCAGATCATTAGCAGTTTCTGCATGTCTGATATAGGCCCTTATCAAATTTTTGTTAGTCTCATTGTCTTCAATGAAGCAGATCCTTTAATGACTTCTGTCAATTTGTTCTTGCTATTTAGGATCATAGCTATGGTGAAATGAGACATTCTAACTGATGAACAAAAACCATAACTGATTTTCCCATTTTGTAGTCCTTAATCACTTTTAATTTCATTCCCGTGTTAAATACTTTGTGTGGTCTCTTACTGGCAACATTAGCAGTGGATTTTTTATACTTAAGAGTTGTGATGAACAACAAAAAAAAAAAAACATGAGATTAAATCAAGTACAAGAGAAAATGATGCAATAAGGAGACAGTAAAAACAAGATGTATGATAGTGCTGCCAACATAACACAGTATACTGTTTTACAGCAAACACGAAATTCTGGAACTGGAGAATACTACAGATAAAATTTTAAAAAAATTTTTTTTCATAGATAGCTTCCACAGTAGACTCAATTAGATAGAACAAAGAATCTGTGAGTTGGAAGACAGAATGCTTGATATTTTCCAGTCAGAGTACAATAAAGAAATTATAATAAAAAAACAGTAAAGAAAATTTATGTGAATTATGGAATACCATCAACAGAAACAATATTTGCATTATGGGATTCCCACAAGGTAAAAAGAGGGAGAAACAAATTTTACATAAAGAAATAATGGTTAAAAATATTCCAAATTTGGGAAGTGATATAGCCATGAAGCTATATCACTATATCACATGAAGCTCAAAAATCCCCAAACAGATTGAACCCAAAGATAACTTCACTGAGACACATTACATTGCAGCTCTTAAAAACCAAGGACACATGTCTGTTACAGAAGACCCTTTAATATTTCTTGTAATGATGCCTTGTTGGTGATGAATTCCTTAAGTTTTTTCAGTCTGGGAAGCTCTTTATCTCACCTTCCATTTTAATCAAAAGCCTTGCTGGGTAGAGTATCCGTGGTTGTAGATTCTTGTTTTTCATAACATGGCTAATCACCAGAGAAATGCAAATTAAATTTACAATGAGATATCACCTCACACCTGTCAGAATGGCTATCATCAATAAATCAAAAAACAGCAAGTGTTGAAGAAGATGTGGAGAGAAGGGAACCTTCATACATTCTTGGTGAGATTGCAAATTGGTATAGCCACTATGGAAAATGGTATGGAGGTTTCTCAAAAAATTAAAAATGGATATACCTTTTGACCCAGCAATTGCACTTCTGGGTATTCATCCAAAGAAAACCAAAACAGTAATTCGTAAAGATCTATGAACTCTAATATTCATGGCAGCACAATTTACAATAGCCAAAATATGGAAGCAATCTAAACGTCCATCAACAGACTATTGGATAAAGAAATCATGGTTCATATATACAATGGAATATTACTCAGCCATTAAAAAAAATGAAATCTTACCATTTGCAACGACATGGATGGACCTAGAGGTTATTATACTGAGTGAAATAAGTCAGACAGAGAAAGATAAATATCATATGATTTCACTTACATGCGAAATCTAAAGAACAAAAAGAACAAACTAATCAAAAACAGACTCACAAGTATAGTGGACAATTTGGTGACAGACGGGGGGAGGGGAGTTGTGGGGCCGGGAGAATGGAGTGAAGGATTAAAGAAGCACAAATTAGTAGTTGATAGTTGGGCACGAGGATGGGGAGCATGATACAGGGAATGCAGTTAGCATTAATATGATGGCTAAGTGAAGGGCCAGGGGAGGGAGGGAGCAGTTGGGGAAATTGTTTTATGAACAATATAGATGTTTAACCAATGTACTATATACTTGAAACTAATTTAAAAATAAATTTATTTAAAAAACCAAGGACACAAAGAGAATTTCAAAAGTAGCAAGAGAAAAAAGACTTATCACATACAAAGTAATACTGATAAGGTTATAATGATATTTCTCAGCAGAAACTTTGCAGACCAAGAAAGAGTGGGATGATATATTCAAGGTTTTCAAAGAAAAAAAATGCCAACCAAACATTCTTTCCCCAGCAAAGTAGTCATTCAAAAATGAAAGAGACATAAAAACTTTTCCAGACAAACACTGAGGACTTTCATCACCTCTAGACCTGTCTTACAATAAATGCTAAAGTTCTTTAAGCTGAAACAAAGGGAAACTAATTAATAATATGAAAACACCTGAAAGTATAAAATTTACTGGTAAATGTAAATATATAATGAAATTCAAAAACAATCTAATACTGCAGTGATGGTATGCAAATCACATTGAACTCCAGCATATAGAATGAGACAAATGGGTTAAAATAACTACAGGTACAATATTATGTTGATGAATACACAATATCAAAAGGTATAAATTGGGACATCAATATATATTGTGGGCGCAAGGAAACGGGTATAACTCTCTTCTTCAATTGAAATTCAGTTGTTATCAGCTTAAAATAGATGGATACAACTATAAGATATATTATGAAACCTTCATGGTAACCACAAGGCAAAAACCTATAATAGATATACAAACAATAAAGAGAGAAAAATCAAAGCATACAACTAAAAGACATGAACAATTCCCAAAGAAAGGCAGTGAGAGGAACAATGGAATAAAGGAAATGCAAAACAATCAGAAAGTATTTCACAAAATGGTGATACTAAGTCCTTAACTAGCAACAATTACTTTAAATGTAAGTGATTTAAATTATCCAATTAAAAGACAGAATGGCTAAATGATTTTTAAAAAACGACTAATACTTCCTACAAGAGACTAACTTAAACTTTAAGGACACTAACAGGTTGGAAGTGAAGGGGTGGGAAAAGATATCCCATTCAAATGGAAACTATAAAAGAACAATGCATATATGAGACAAAATAGACACAAGTTCAAAAACTTTAACAGGAGATAATAAAGATTATTATGTAATGATAAAAAAATCATCAGGAGGCTATAACAATTTTAAACATATGAACACCTAATATTGGAGCAACTTATATTTTAAACAATTATTAACAAATTTGAAGGAAAAAAAAGTCAGTGATGCAATGAGAGTAGGAGATTTCAATATCTCACTTTCAACAATGGATAAATCATCCTGACAGAAAATAAATAAGAAAATAATGAACTTGAATGATACTTTAGACAAAATGAACCTAAGAGGCATATATAAAACAATCTATCAATAACAAGAGAATGCACATTTTTCTCAAATGTATACAAAACATTCTAAAGGCTATGTCACATAATAATACAAAATGATTCTTAGCAAATTTAAGAAGATGCAAATCATAGCAAGTACCTTTTCTGACCACAATGTTGTAAACATGTAACAGACTGAAAGCTGGAAAATTCACAAATATGTAGAGATTAAACAACTTGCTCAAGAATGACAAATAAGCCAAAGAAGAAATCAAGAGATAAGTCAAAAAATATCTTGAAACTAATGACAATGATATCTCAATATATGAAAAGTTATGGAGTGCTGTAGAGTCAGAATCAAAGATGGCAACATAGGAAGATCCTGAACTCACCTCTTCCCCTTGACACACCAAAATACAGCTACACATGGATCATTTTCCTCTGAAAATGATCTGAAAACTAGATGAATTAATATTCTCCACAACAAAAAATAAAGGGACCATATTGAGACTTTAGGGGGGTCAGAGACATGCTCTTGCAAAAAGTCTCACCATTGTAATAGCAACATATAATAGGGAGGAATTTCACCAGATGGGTGCTTTTCCTAGAGGAACAAAAGGTTGTTGCCCCACATCTGACATACCAACCCATGGAAGATACATCAGAAAGAAGAGTCTTCAAAGTTCCTGGCTTAGAAAATCAGTAGGACTAGTGTGTAAGTGACCCAAGGAAACTGAGATCTCCTCTTAAATGGCTCATGTATGGTCACACTTGACCCAAGACCCAGTAGGAAAAAACAAACAGCAATATGAAAACACCTAGACTATATGAAAGGAGGCTCACTTACTAACCTAAAAGCATCAGCTGGAGGGGCAGGGGACAGTTGAAATGCTCTCAGTAGATGAAGAAATTAGTAGACTCAGTTAAGACACTCTCAATCTAAGTTGCTACTGCAAACAGGCCAACCTAGATATGGCACCCTCCTGTCACCTTGCTAAGACTGGTGAGGATGAGCAGTCACAACAATATTTCATTGCCTTGATAAAACTAGAGTATGAGCAGTTACAACATGACCCTGTTTCTTGGATGGGACAGGTTAGCATGAAGGATATCAACATTTTCTCACTCTGTAGCTAAAGTCCGAGAGCATGAACAGTTGCAAACCACCCCCTAACCTCCTGGTTGGGACTGGCAAACACTAATGATCATGGTATGCCCCTGCACCTCAACCTAAAGCTGGCATGTGTGCACAGTCAAGGCAATATCTATCTGCACTGCTAAAACCCAAGGATATGCACAGTCAAAACATTTTCCCATGGCTTTCTTGCAAACAGCCAAGTCAGCCCTGCTTTCTACACTCTGCAGCTGCCTTTCTAAAGCCATCCTGGTGCACACAATTCACACAGGGGACAGACATTGATCGCCTAACCCTGCTTGGCAAGAGGGCTGGTTTCCCTCAAAAGCAGGGAGACATTATCCTTGTGTACCCCACTAGCTTCAAAACAGCTTGATGAAACATACTAGAAAGGGACCTAAATACTCACCTAGAGTCTCAATTTTGGCAACTGTTGCACAGGGGACACCTCCAGATTTCCTGGTCTGGAGGCCAAGAGGATAATGATTATATATATAATCTTTCGTTGCATACTATAAAATTACTATCAGATATTCTGTCTTCTAATCAGTTGCAACTAGGTACTATATGAGATTCCTCCTCCTTGGAACACTGATAGGTCTTGGTACAACCTCAGTGTAGGGGAAATATCAAGAATAAATTATGGTTCATACATACAATGGAATATTACTCAGCCATTAAAAGAAATGAAATCTTACCATTTGCAATGACATGGATGGACCTAGAGGTTATTATGCTGAGTGAAATAAGTCAGACAGAGAAAGATAAATATGTGAAATCTAAGGAACAAAAAGAACAAACTAATCAAAAACAGACTCACAAATATAGTGGACAATTTGGTGATGGACAGAGGGAAGGGGGATTAGGGGCTGGGAGAATGGGATAAAAAGGTTAAAAAAGTACAAATTAGTAGTTGATAGATGGGCACAGAGATGGGGAGCATGGCACAGGGAATGTGGTTAGCATTAATATGTTGGCTAGGTGGAGGGCCAGGGGAGAGAGGAAGCAATTGGGGGGATTTTTTTATGAACTATATAGATGTCTAACCAATGTACTGTATACTTGAAACTAATTAAAATAAATAATTGTTTTAAAAAAAGCTGAACCACCAATTTAAAAAAAATATATAAATTAGGGAAACAGAACAATCACCAAAGTTTGATACATAACCAAAAGCTGGGACAAGAGTGAATGACAAGGATCATCACCTACATAAGGCCAGTTCTTCAAGACAAAGTTAGGTAGCTGGTTCAACTAATACATAGAAACAACACAGAGAGTCAAGCAAACTTAGAAGAAAAAGAAATACACTCTATAAACAAACAAACAAATAATGCAAAACCCCAGAAAAAGACCTTAAGGACATCTACTCAAGAAAAAATTCAAAGTAATATTCATAAAAATGCTTGTCCATCTAAGGAGAATAATGGATGAACACACTGAAAAACTTCACAAAGATATAGAAAATTAAAGAACATACCAAACAAAAGTATAAATGAACTGAAACATTCATTAGAGATGTTCAGCAGAATAGATCAAATAGAACCACAAATCAGCAACCTGGAAGACAAGCAATGGAAAAGTCCCAGATTAACTAAACAGTAAAATAAAAATGAATCAAAAAACAGGTGATACATTAAGGAACCTCTGGGAAACATCAAACTGAATAACATGTGTATACAGGAGTTCCAGAAGGAAAAGAGAGTGAGAAAGGTCCAGATAAATTATTTGAAGAAATAATGGTTGAAAAGTGCCCTATCTGGGAAAGAAAACAGACATCCAGGTCCATAAAGTTCCAAATAAGATAAAGCCAAAGAGAAACACACTATGACATATTATGAATAAAATAGTAAAAGTAAGGATAAAAAATTCTTAAAAGCAGAAAGAAAAAAAACAACTTATTATATACAAAGAAAATCTCATATAAGAAAAGCTTTTAGCAGAAACTTTACAATACAAAAGGAACTTGCATCCAGACAGAAAAAGTTTAAAACCACATGATATCATATGTGGGATATAAACCTAAAAGCAACAAATGAATAGGACAACCAAACAGAGACTCATGGACATGAACAATAGAATAGCATTACCAGAGGTTAGGGGGAAGGGCAGAGGGGAGAGGTTGATGGGTTAAAGGGATCAAATATGTGGGGACCAAAAGAAATCTAACTATGAGAGGTGAATACACAGTGTAAATATATATAAGCCTTATTGTTAAAATGTACAGCTGAAACTTCCTGGATTTCATTAACCAATGTTGCCATAAAAAATTAAAGCCAGGTTCAGGAAAAAAAAAAAAAAAGAAAGAAACTGGCAATTCTCTAACTGGCAAGATTTTTATTCAGAATTAAAGGAGTGATTAAGAGATTCTCAGAGGAGAAAAAGCTAAAGGAGTTCGTGGTCAGTAAGCTGGTATTACAAGAAATGTTAAAGGGACTTCTCTAAACTAAAAGAAAAAGGTATTAATGAATAATAAGAAAGCATATGAAAATGAAAGCTACACCATAAAAGTTAAATAAATAATGAAGTTACTGGATCAATCACTTATAAAGCAAGTTTAAAGAGTAAAAAACAAAAGTAGTAAGATTGATTAAAACTACAGTAATCAGTTAAAAGGTCTATTAAATAATAATATGTAAAATATATCATCAAAATGTAAACATGGTGGAGTAGTAAAATGTAAAGCTCTGGAATGTGTTTCAACTTAATTTACTATCACCTTAAAAAAGACTCAATACCCAATTTTAATCAATATACATCGGATAGTATATGTGAACCTCATGGCAACCAGAAAGAAAAAACTTAAAGTAAATGCACAAAAGAAAATGAGAAAAGAATATAAACATAACACTGGAGATGGCCATCAAACTACAAGAGAAAAAGATAAGAAAAAAGGAACAGAGAATAACTATCAAAACAGCAAGAAACCAATAAAATTATAAATAAAAAACATACTTATCAATAATTACTTTATATATAAATGTAGTATAATGTCCAATCAAAAGATATAGGGTGACCAGAGTTAGAAAATGAACACCCTTGGAGACTGGGACAAATGATGTAGATTATATTGGCTTTGTTCATCTCTTGTGACAACATCAAAGTTGTGATGGCAACACAGAACAAACAGCAAGCAGAGTCACCTGAAGGTCTAGGTGAAAGAAGTTCTACAACTAGAGAGAGAAATAAGAAATTACCCTGCAATGATAGGAAGTAGAAGGGAGCAAAGACACAAGGCTACTCAGTCCCAAGTGAGTGGCTGAGTGGGGTAAAGGCTACAGCGATTGAGCCAGCAACTGCAGATGTTCCTCTTAAAGGGGCTGTGTTTGCAACCAGACTTTTACAGTGATGGACTCACTCGCTCTGAGAACTACCACTGGGATAGCTGCCCTAGGGACAGCAGGGACTTACAGGGGGACAGTGAATTTTCCAAGCAAGGGCCAGAGGCTAGTCTTTCTCCCAGGTAGAGTGCTGGTGGTATCCATTCTTCCTCTGTTGAGCCCTCCCCCCTCTCAGTGTGCAAAGGTGGCACCGCCATAGCTAAGATGTCATTAAACTGGATAACAGGGGTTGCTCTGCCCAAAGGATTCCATGAAACTCCACCTCCCCCAACTTGTGGCCCTACCCAAGCCACATCCAGTTGTTTCTTTGATGTGCCCTGTACAACTTGCTGAGCAACTCCAAGAACCATACTGGTGGCAGCTGGCTTTGTTTTCTGGCATGGCTTCTTTAGGCAACTATAAGTACAGCATCTGTGAATTGCCTGGTGAACATTAACAAGTGGCACTGGAGAGACACAGGCTGGGGCTAAATTTGGCCTGCAACTGAACCCCTCTCAGGACTTTGCCACTGGACACCTATGACACAAAGCCATACTAAAAAGACTGAGGCACTTAGGATCTTTGCTTATTACATAGAAACAGACACAGAAAGGCAGGAAAAATGGGAAGACAAAGAATCAGAACCCATATGAAAGAACAGAACAGAACTCTAGGAAAAATGGAGTCAAGCAATCTACCAGATGCAGAATTAAAAACAATGGTTGTAAGAATGCTCAGTGAACTTAGGGAAAGGGTAGATGAACTTAGTGAGAACTTTAATGAAGAGATAAAAAAAACCATAAAAATAGAAATGGAACTTATAAAAAGGAACTAGTCAGAAATGAAGAATACATTATAGAGATGAAGAGTATATTAGAAGGAATCGACAGAATGGATGAAGAAGAGGATCAAACCACAATTACAGAGGATGGGAAAGCCAAGAACACCCAATCAGAACAACAATACAAAAGAAGCCAAAAATATGATTGTAAGTTAAGGAACCTATGGGACACAATTAAATGTAAAACCATCCATGTCATAAGGGTACCTGAAAGAAAACAAGAAGTTGAAGAGCTATTTGAAGAAATGATAGAAAACTTCCCTAACCAGAAGAAGGAAACACATACAACCCCAGGAAGCTCAGAGAGTCCTAAGAAAGAGGAATCCAAAGATGCCCACACCAAGACACATCATAATTAAAATGCCAAAGGTTAAATACAAAGACAGAATCTTAAAAGCAGCAAGAGAAAAACAGTTACCGACAAAGGAACACTCATAAGACTGGCAGATGATTTCTCAAAAGAAACCATGCAAGACAGAAGGGCTTGGCACAAAATACTCAACGTGATGAAAACCCAAGATCTACAGCCAAGAACACTTTATCCAGCAAAGCTATCATTTAGAGTTGATTGAAGGACAGAAAAAGAGCTTCCCAGACAAAAATAAACTAAGGGAATTCATCAACACAAAGCCAGTATTACAGGAAATGTTGGAGGGACTTCTTTAAGAAGAAAGAGCATGTATCGAAAACAGGAATAAAGAATGCTAATAACTACATTCCTCTCAACAAGTACCTCAAATGGAAAAGAATTAAGTGCTCCAACCAAAAGATAGAGTGGCTGAATGGATAACAAAACAAGACCCCTACATATGCTGCCTAAAAGAGACTCACTTCAGATTAAAAGACACACAGAGACTAAAAGGAAGGGGATAGAAAAAGATATTGCTTTGATAGACCCAGAGGGTATTGCATTGAATGGAATAAGTCAGGTAAAGAAAATATTGCATGATTTCACATACATGTGGAATCTAAAGAATAAAATAAACAACAACAACAAAAATGGAGGAAACAAACTCATAGATACAGAGAATATTTTGAGAGTTACTAGATGGGAGGGGGGTTGTGAAGGACAGTGAATATGGGAAAATGGATTAAGAAGTACAAATGGATAGTTACAAAATAGTCATGAAGATATAAAGTGTAGCATAAGGAAAATAGTCAACAATGTTGTAATAAATATGTAAGGGGGAATAGGGTACTAGATTTAGTGGAGCACTTTGTGAGTTATATAGATCTCTAATCACTATGCTTACAATTGAAACTAATACATTATTATATGCCAACTATAATTAAAAAAAACTCATTGAATTGTACAATGTAAATATGAACAACAAATTGTTTATTATATTTCAATAAAGCTGTAAATAAAGAAAATGACTGGGAAAACTGGAAAGCCACCTTCAAAAGAATGAAACTAATCTGTTGTCTATCACCATACACCAAAATTAACTTCAAATGGATCAAGGACCTGAATATAGGACTTGAAACAATAAATTCCATAGAAGAAAATATAGAAACTAAACTCATAGACCTTGGACTTAAAGAGGATTTTATGAATTTGACCTCAAAAGCAAGGGAAGTAAAAGCTAAAATAAATGAACCGAACTACACAAACTAAAAAGCTTCTGATCAGCGAAAGAAACCATCAACGAGGTAAAGAGACAACCATCCGAATGCGAAAATATACTTGCAAGCAACACCTCCGATAAAGGCCTACTATCCAAAATATACAAAGAACTCATACAACTCAATAACAACAAAGAAAATGATCCAATTCAAAAATGGGCAGAGGACCTAAGCAGACATTTCTTCCAAGAAGACATACAAATGTCCAACAAACATATGAAAAGATGTTCAACATTGCTAGCTATTAGGGAAATGCAAATCAAAACCATGATAGGATATCATCTCACACTTGTTAGAATAGCTATCTTCAACAGGACAAGTAATAACAAGTGTTGGAGAGGATGCGAAGAAAAAGGAACCCTCATACACTGCTGGTGGGACTACAGGTTGGTACAACCACTATGGAAATCAGTACAGAAGTTTCTCAAAAAACTAAAGATTGATCTACCATATGATCCAGCAATCTCTCTACTGGATATTTACCCCAAAGACTTGAAAACACATATCCGGAAAAATATCTGCATACCGATGTTCATAGCAGCATTATTCACAGTGGCCAGGACATGGAAGCCACTAGTGTCCTACAATAGATGATTGGCTAAAGAAGCATTGGTACACATATACAATGGAATATTATTCAACTATCAAAAGGGATGAAATACTGCCATTTTTGACAATGTGGATGGATCTTGAGGTAATTATGCTAAGGGATATAAGCCAGACAGAAAAAGTTGAAAACTGCATAATATCACTTATATATGGGATATAAACCTAAAAGTAACAAATAAATAGGACAAACAAACAGAGACTAATGGACATGGACAATAGAATAGTGGTTACCTATTCTAGGGACAAGGGGTGGGGAAGGTAGAAAGAGGATGTACTTGGGGTAAAAAGGGTCAAATATCTGGTGATAGAAAGAAATCTAACTACGAGCGATGAACACACAATGCAATGTATACATGTGCCTTACTGTTGAATTGTATACCTGAAACTTACTGGATTTCATTAACCAATGTCACCATAATAAAAAAAGAAAAAGAAAAAAGAAAATGAACATCCTTAAGCACTATAATTTCAGCATAAATTGGGGGGAAAAAGATAAAGTGTGACTGAATGGATAAGAAAATGTCTATTCTATATGCTTCCTACAAGAGACTCATCTCAAACCTAAAGAAACAAAATGACTGGAAATGTAGGGATAGAAAAAGGTATCTTATGCAAATAAAACAGCAGCAACAAAAAAGCTGTGGTAGCAACACTTAAATCAATCAAAATAGACTTTAAAACAAAGACAGTAAGAAAACACAAAGAACAGCGTTACATAATGACAAAGGCATCAATCCAACAACAGAAGATAACATTTATAAATATTTATGCACACAACATATGAGCACCTAAATATATAAAGCAAATAGTAACAGAAATAAAAAAAAGAATTTATAGCAATGAAACAATAGTAGGGTTTTTAATACTCAACTTTAATAAATGCATAAATCATTTAAACAAAAAAGTCACTAAAACAAAAGTGGTAAAATTAACTATAGCTACAATAAATAGCCAGGAGATACACAAAACAGATAAATACCCCTATAAAAACACACAGGATGGCGGGTGAATTTAAAAACACAAGACTCATCTATATGTTGCCTAAAAGAGAGTCACTTTAGGTTTATAGATGTACACAGACTAAATGTGAAGGGATAGGGAAAGATATTCCATGCAAATAGAAACAAAAAGAAGGGTTAGGTAGCAGTGCTCATATCAGACAAAATAGACTTTAAATCAAATAATGTAAAAAGAGATAAAGAAGGACATCACATAATGTTTAAGGATTCAATCCAAGAAGAGGACATAACAATCGTAATTGTCTATGCATCCAGCATAGGAGCACCTAAGTATATAAAGCATATATAAATGGGAAAAAAGGCAGAAATTAATAGTATCACAATAACAGTAGAGGTTTTTAATACTTAAATTACCTCAATGGATAGATCATCCAGGCAAAAAAATAATATAGAAATAATGGCCTTAAATGTCACATTAGACAAGATTGACTTAATAGACATTTATAGAAAATGTCATCACAAAACTGTAGAATATACATTTTTCTAAAGTGCACATAGTACATTTTTAGATATAGACCACATATTAGGACATAAAACAAGCCTCAATAAATTCAAGAAGATTGAAATTCTGTCAAGTATATTTTGACCACAATGGAATAAAACTAGAAATCAACAACAGGAAAAGAATTGGAAAAAACAAAAATACATGGATATTAAATAACATACAACAAAACAACCAATGAATCAAAGAAATAAAAAAATTACTTGAAGATGAGTAAAAATAAAAACACTTTTATAGTATTTATGGGATGCAGCAAAAGCAGTTATAAGAGGAAAGTTAATAGCTATACAGGTCTACCTCAAGAAGCAGGAAAATTCCCAAATAAAAAACCTAACTTTACGCTTACAGGAGCTAGAGAAAGAAGAACAAGCAAAATCCAAAGTAAATAGAAGGAAGAAGATAATAAAGATCAGAGCAGAAATAAAATAGACTAAAAAACAAACAAAAATAGATCAATGAAGCTAAATCTGGTTCTATGGCCAAATCTCTAGCCATACTCATTGAGAAAAAGAGAGAGACCAAATAAATAAAATCAGAAAGGAAAGATGAGATTATAACTGAAACCACAGAAATACAAAGGACCATTAAAGACTACTATAAACAATTAAGAAATTAGACAACTTAAAAGAAATGGATAAATTTCTAAAAACATAAACCTTCCAAACTGAACATAATGATGAAACAATGAACATAAAGAAAGATATAGAAAATCTCAACAGACTGATTATTAGCAAGGAGATAAAAACAGTAATAAAAAAAAAAATCTCTCAAAAACCAAACACCCAGGACCAAATGGCTTCACAGGTGAATTCTATCATTTAAAGAAGAATTAATACCTATCCTTCTCAAAGTATTCCTAAAAATTGAAGAGAAAAAAATATTTCCAAACTTATCCTATGAGGACAGCATCACCATGATAACAAAACCAGACAGAGACACTGAAAAAAAAAAAAATACGGGTCAACCCCCTTGAAAAGATGGATGCAAAAATTCTCAAAAAAATACTAGCAAATCAAATTCAACAGTGCACTTAAAAGAATATACACTATAATCAAGTGGGATTTATAACAAGGATGCAAGAATGCTTTCACATCCACAAAACAATCGATGTGATATATCTACAAAACCAAAGATGAAAATCATGTGATAATCTGAACAGATTCAGAAAAATCATTTGACAAAATTCAACATCCATTTATGATAAACACTCTCAACGAAGTTGGTATAGAAGGATCTTATGTCAAAATGATTAAGTATATAAGACAACCCCACAACTAACCTTATATTCAAAGGTTAAAAGCTTGAAGATTTTCCTCTAAGATCAGTACAAGGTAAACATGCCCACTCTCACCACTATTATTCAATATAGTATTGGAAGTCCTAGTCACAGCAATCAGACAAGAAAAAGAAATAAAAAGCATCTAAAGAAATAAAAGCCATCTAAATTGGAAGAGAGAAGTAAAATGATTATTATTTGCAGATGACATAATACTATATATAGAAAACCCTAAAGAATCCAATAAAACTTAATAGGATTCATAAATTAATTCAGTAAAGTAGCAGGACACAAAATTATCATACTGAAATCAGTTGCATTAATATATACTAATAACAAACTTTCAGAAGGAGAAATTAAGAAAACAATCCCTTTTACAATTGCATCAAAAATATAAAATACTTAGAAATAAATTTAGCCATGGAAGTGAAAGACCTGTACTCTGAAAACTATAAGATTTTCAAGAAAAATATTGAAGATACACAAAAAAATGGAAAAACCGTACTCATGAATTGGAAGAAATAATACTGTTAAAATGTCAATATCAACCAAAACAATCTGCATATTTGATACAATCCCTATGAAAATACCAATGTCATTTTTTTTCACGGAACTAGAACAAACAGTCCTAAAATTTATGCGGAAACAAAAAAGACCCCAAATAGCAAAAGCAATCTTGAGAAAGAACAAAGTTGGAGGTATCACCCTACCTGATATCGAACTATATTACAAAGCTATAGCAATCAAAACAGCACGGTGTTGACAAAAATACAGACACAAATCAATGGAACAGAATAGAGAGCCCTTAAATAAATCCATGCCTATATAGTCAATTAATCTCTAATGAAGGAGGCAAGAATATATAATGGGGTCCAGATAGTCTTTTTAATAAATAGTGTTGGGAAAACTGGACAGATACACACAAAAAAGTGAAATTGAACCACCTTATTACACTATATACAAAAATAAACTCAAGATTATTTAAAGATTGAAATGTAATATCTGAAAATAGAAAATTCATAAAAGAAAAGATACACAGTAAAATCTTTGACATTGATCTTAGCAATACTTTTTTGGATATATCTCCTAAGGCAAGGGCAACAAAAGCAAAAATGAACAAATGGCACTATATCAAACTAAAAAGTTTTGTACAGTGAAGGAAATTACCAACAAAGTGAAAAGATAACCTACTGAATGGAAGATATTTGAAAATAATAGCTCCAATAAGGAATTAATATTCAAAATATATTTTAAAAACTCATAAAATAAACATTAATTTTCTAATTTAAAGTGCGCAGAGGATAGAAATATGGTGGAGTGAGAGATGTCCCTGGATCTCTCCCCTTAAAATAGCAATAAACTGAACATCTAAAACTCAACAGATAACACCCGACCTACACTCAAACACGTCTGAGTGATCTGCGCTTAAGAGCTTCCAGAGGTCAGAAGCACGGGAGTCCGTGGGTAGATTGGAAGGAACAAAGAAGCTGCCTCTCCCAGCTGGAGGAACAGAACTGCCTGAGGGATCTGAGACTTCCACCAATCAGAGCCTAGGGATGACAGAAAGTGAAGCAGGAACTAAATGCAGAGAGACAACAACTGTGTCTTCGTATCCACAAAAGGGAAGCAAGAGACTGAGAAACAGACTAGTAGCAACCCCCACCCAACAACCAAGATTGTGCCCTCCCTCCATCCCATATCCTACCAGATCCAGCAATGTAGACCACCGAGGGAATTTGAACAACTGCTAATGAAAGAAAAATCCACTCTCGGTACCACTCACAGGGGATGAAACCGAGGGTAGTAATGGTGAATTGACTATCAGAAAAAAGAGCATTATTAATCTCAAAGCAGGGATCCAAGAGGTTCTAATGCCACCTACTGGCAATGAAAAGAAAAACACCTTCTTAGTAACCAGCTAAAGAGAAACCACTATATAATAAATCTTCTTCCTGAAAAAAAAAAAAAAAAAAAAAAGTGGAATACACTCTCATTAATGCTAAGGAGGAGAAATAGTCCATGAAACACTGTGAACAACCAAGGTGACAAGGCGGCACAGAAAGAAAGAGAAAAGTCTCCAGAAAATAAGTTTAAAGACATAGAAATATGCCATTTAAATGACAGAGAATTGATGATTGTACTTCTGAAAGAACTCAGTGAGATGCAAAATAACTTAGATCAACAATTCCAAGAGTTGGAAAAAATCATAGACAGGCATAATGAGTTTTTTAAACAAGGAGATTGAAACCCATAAAAGGAACTAAATAGAACTTCTAGAAATGAAGAACACACCAAAGGAGATAAAAAAAAAGAAACAGAAAGCTTAGGAAATAAAGTTGACCAAGCAGAGGAAAGGATCAGTGATATCAAAGACAGAAATATAGAAATAATCAGAAGGAAGGAGGGAGAAACCAAACAATGAAAAATAATGAAAGAACTAGCTGATACTGTCAGGAAAGAAAACATTAGAATAATGGGCATTCTCAAAGGGGAGGAAAGGAGCATGGATAAGAAAGCATTTCAGACAAATAGTTGATGAGAATTTCCTAAATCTAAGGAATACACTGGAGGTTAGAATTCAAGAAATCAACAGAACACCCAATTATCTCAACCCAAAAAGTCCTTCTCCAAGACACAATTACTAACAGAACTAAAGGGAGAAACAGACAAAAACACAATCATAGTAGGGGACCTAAATACCCCACTGTCGGATGTACACAGATCATCCAAACAGAAAATCAATAAGGAAATAACATTCTTAAATGACACATTAGACCGCCTGGGCATAATCAACATTTACAGAGCCTTTCATCCCCAAACAGCTGCTTATACATTTTTCTCAAATGCACATGGAACATTCTCAAGGATAGACCACATACTGGGACACAAAACTAGCCTCAACAAATA
Source organism: Eidolon dupreanum (assembly GCA_028627145.1). NCBI lineage: Eukaryota > Metazoa > Chordata > Mammalia > Chiroptera > Pteropodidae > Eidolon > Eidolon dupreanum. The sequence continues at coordinate 41,624,733 of CM053505.1, forward strand.
CAAGATAATTGAAATCATAACAATGATGGACTCTGTTCACAATGTTTTGAAGCTAGAGATCAATTGTAAGAAGAAAGTGGAAAGAATCACAAATATATGGAGTTTAAACAACATACTACTGAAGAATGACTGGGTCATAGACTAAATAAAAAGAGAGAGCAAGAGATACATAGAAATGAATGACAATGAGAATACGACACATCAAAACTTTTGGGACATGGCAAAAGCAGTAAAGTAGGAAAGTTTATATCATTAAAGACCCATCTCAAAAAACAAGAATGAGCCCAAATAAACAACTTCATACTTCATCTTAAGAAAAAAAAAAAACTACAAAAAGAAGAGCAAATGAAACCTAAAATCAGCAGAAAGAAATAATCAATATTAGAGCAGAATTAAATGAAATTGAGAACAAAACAACAATGACAACAAAAACAACAGAAAAAAAATACAACAAAGAGTTGGTTCTTTGAGAAAGTTAATAAAATTGACAAATCCCTGGCTAGACTCACTAAAGAAAAAAGAGAAAGGACACAAGTAATCACAATCAGGGATGAAAAGAAGATACGACAGATACTGCAGAAATACAAAGGATTGTACAAGAATACTATGAAAAGTATATAACACCAAATTTAATAACAGAGGAAATGGGTAAATTCTTAGAAATATACAAGCTTCCTAGACCAAATCAAGAACTTGAAAATCTAAATATACTGATAAGCAGTATGGAAACTGAAACAATCATCAAAAACCTGACAAAAACTAGCGAACATGACCAAACACTTAAAGAAGATTTAATATCTATTCTCGACAAAATCTTCCAAAAAATCAAAGAGAAGACATTACTTCCTAATTCATTTTATGATGCCAATATTACCTTGATACCAAAACCTGGTAAAGATAACACAAAAAAAAAAAAAGAAAACTACAGACCTATATCTCTCATGAACACAGATGTAAAAATCCCAAATAAGATACTATCAAACTGAATACAGCAACACATTGAAAGAATTGTACACATTAATCAAGTAGATTTCATCCAAGGGGCACAGGGATGGTTCAACATACACAAATCAGTTAATGCAATACACCACATAAACACATTAAAAATAAGAATCATATTGTCATATCAATAGATACAGGTAAAGCCTTTGATGAGATATAGCATCCATGTATAATCAAAACACTTAATAAAAGACACATCACATAATTAAGGCCATATATGACAAACTCTCAGCCAACTTTATACTTAATGGTGAAAAACTAAAAACCTTTCCTCTAAGAACAAGACAAAGCTGTCCCCTATTCCTGGTATTCAATATAATACTGGAGATTCTAGCAAGAGAAAGAAACAAAAGGCATCTAAATTGGAAATGGAGAAGTCAAACTGTCACTATTTGTGGATGACATGATTCTCTATATAGAAAACCCTAAAGGCTCCACAGGAACAATTCTAGAAATAATAAACAAATACAGTAATGTTTCAGGATACAATATCAATGTTCAAAAATCCATATCATTCCTGTACACTAACACTAAATTGTCAAAAAAAGAAATGGAAAAAACAATTCTCTTTGCAATTGCAATGAAAAGAAAAAAAAAACCTAGGAATAAACCTAATGAAATGTGAATGACCTATATAATGAAAACTATAAGATCCTATTAAAGGAAATTGAAGAAGATACAAAGAAATGGAAAGATATGTCGTGTTCTTAGAATGGAAAAATCAACATAGTTAAAATGACCTTATTACCTAAAGCATTATACAGCTTTAATGCAATTGCCATCGAAATTTCATCAGCACTTTTTAAAGAAATAAAAAAAAATCAGATTTGTATGGAAGCACAGAAGACCCTGAATCGCCAATGCCATCATGAGAAAAAAGAACAAAGTGAGGAGGGAAAAATGGTATAGATGATAGAGGCTCTGTTCATCCCTCTGGCAATCAAATCAAAGTTGTGATGGAAACAAGGAGCAGCAGCAAGGAAAAATTGCCTAGGATCTAGATGAACAAGCCATATAACTAGGGAGAAATCCAAGAAAGCACCCTGCAATGTCAGAAAGTAGGACAGGATGAGGATGTGAGGTGCCTGGTTTGGAGCAGCTAAGTGAGATGGGTCACTAGCAACCAAGGCTCAACTACAACAGAAGAGCACACACAACCCATACCAGGGACATTCGTGGAACATCCTGCTCAAGTGATCAAGGAAGACTATGCCACTGGGCCTCACAGTACACCTACTGCAGAAGGCCACTCTATTAAGACCAGAAGACATAGCAGCCCTACCTAATGCATAGAAACAAACACAAGAAGGCAGCCAAAATGGGAAGACAAAGTAATATGTCCCAAATGAAAGAACAAAACAAAGCTCCAGAAAAAGAACTAAACAAAATGGAGATGACCTACCAGATACAGAGTTCAAAACACTGGCTATAAGGATGTTCAATGAACTTAGGGAAAGAATAGAGGAACTCTCACTGAGTTAACAAAACCATATAAAACATAAAAGGATAGGTAGAAAACATTAAAAAGAACCAGTCAGAAATGAAGAATTCACTAACTGAAATGAAGAATACTTTAGGAATCAACAGTAGATTAGATGAAGCAGAGGATCAAATCAGAGATTTAGAAGATAAGGTAGCAGAAAACCCCCAATCAAAACAGCAACCAGAAAAAAGAATCCAAAAATATGAGGATAGTTTAAGGTGTCTCTGGCATGACATCAAGTGTACCAACATACACATCATAGGGATACCAGAAGGAGAAGAGAGAGAGCAAAGAATTGGAAACTTATTTCAACAAATAACGACTGAAAACTTTTCTAACCTGAATAAGGAAATAGGCATACAAGTCCAGGAAGTGCAGGGAGTCCAAAACAAGATGAACCCAAAGAGGCCCACACCAAGACACATCATAATTAAAATGTCAAAGACTAAAGATAGAGAATATTAAAAGTAGCAAGAGAGGAACAATTAATTGCCTATAAGGGAGCTCCCATAAGAGTGTCAGCCAATTTCTCAACAGAAATTACAGGCCAAGAGGAATTGGCAGGAATTATTCAAAGTGATGAAAAGCAAGGATCAACAACCAAGATTACTCTACCCAGCAAAACTATCATTTAGAATTGAAGAATGGATAAAGAGCTTCCTGGACAAGAAAAAGTTAAAGAAGCTCATCATTATCAAGCCAGTACTACAGGGAATGTTAGAGGATCTTCTTTAAGAAGGATGAAAAAGAAAAAAAAAAAAGATTAAAAAGGTGAATAATAAAATGGTAGTAACTACATATCTAGCAATATTACTTTGAATGTAAATGGCTTAAATGCTCCATTGAAAAGATAGGTGGCCAAATAGATAAGAAAACAAGACCCTTACATATGCTGCCTACAAGAGATTCACTTCAGATTGAAAGGCACACACAGATTGAAAGTAAAAGGATGAAAAACAATATTTAATAAAAACAGAAATGAAAAAAAGCTGGGGTAGCAATACTTATACAAGGCAAAATAGACTTTAAAACAAAGGCTTGTCTACAGCCATGCCACCCTGAACATGCCCGATCCCATCTGATCTCGGAAGCTAAGCAGGGTCGAGCCTAGTTAGTACTTGGATGGGAGACCACCTAGGAAGACCAGGTGCTGTAGGCATAAAAAATAAATAAATAAATAGATAGATAGATAAATAAATAGATAGATAAATAAATAAATGTAAAGTAATACAAAGGCTATAACAAGAGACAAAGAAGGACCCAACAATCCTACTTCTTCCTACTTCTGGGTATTTATTTGAAAAAAAACAAAATAGTACTTTGGAGGGACATGTGAATTCTTATGTTCATTGCAGCATTATTCACAATAACCAAGACATGGAAGCATCCTGAGTGTCCATCAATAGATGAATAGATAAAGAAGAGGTAGTACATATATACAATAGAATATTAGTTATAAAAAATAATGAAATCTTGCCATCTGCAACAACATGGATGGACCTAGAGGATATTGTGCTGAATGCATTAAGTCAGACAGAGAAAGACAAATGTCTTATGTGGAATCTAGAGAACAAGATAAACAAACAACAGAAACAAGTTTATAGATACAGAGTGCATTTTGATGTTTGTCAGATGGAGAGTGGGGGATGGATGAAGGGGAGGAGATTAAAAGGTAGAAATTTGTAATTACAAAGTGGTCACGGGGATGTAAAGTATAGAAAGGAGAATATAGTCGGTGGTAGTATTATAATAACTATGCATGATGTCAAATGAGTACTGTATTTATCAGGGTGATCATTTCATAAGTTATGTAAATGTCTTATTACTGTGTTGTATATCTGAAACTAATTTAATATTGTATGTCAACTAAAATTGAAAAAATAAAAATACTAAAATTAAAAATAAATAAATAAAATGAATGGGATGGAGGTTGGGAGGATGGGTGAAAAGGGAAGGGATTAAGATGTGCAAATTACAAGTTATAAAATCAGGCATGGAGATGTAAAGTACAACAAAAAAATATAGTGAATAACATTGTAATAACTATGTATAGTGTCAGATGGGTACCAGATTTATCTGGGTGATTACTTCATAAGTTATGTAAAAGTCTAATCACTATGCTGTACACTTGAAACTAATGTAATATTGTATGTCAATTGTAATTTAAAAATTTTAAAAAAATTATTAAGAAAAAGAGTAAATCCATGAAACCATACATGTCCCAGCCTTGACCACAATAAAAAAAGAACCCCAGGGCCATGCTCAATCGCCCTCTCTCTCTCTCTCTCTCTCTCTCTCCGCCTCTTGTTCCTCTCTCTCTCTCTCTCGTCAGCCTCATTGTGGTTCCAGGCATGCAGTGCAGTGTTCCCTCCAGGGCCTATAAATAATAAACTCTCTTTTTCTTCAAAGTGGTCTGATAATCGTTGCTATGATGTATCTTGCCATCATAACAAGAACCACAAGGATTGGTCCAGCCACAACATTGGATCCAAAAGGGAAAATATCTGTGAGGTTCACTTTGGGCCCAGATGAGTGCTCCCAAGCATTTCTAGCCAATAGCATCATTATCAATAAATAAGCTGACAAGAGGTAAAAGAATTAAACTTCAAGAGCCTAGAGCCAGCATTAAGAAAGAAACCCCTAGTGCCATTTTAGTAAAGTAAAGCTATTTGATCACCTTATAACTATAACTAACCTTATAAATCTAACCAAAAGTAACCTCACAAGTTTTTCTGATCATAAACTCCTAACTGGAACATACCTTCTTCCATCTTCATGTAATATTCCTTATGTTACCTCCTTAATTCAAATATATAAGAGAAACTGCAAAATCATCATTCTCTGCAGCATCTGAGATCTTGCTTCCCAGCACTGTCATCAGTTTTTCCTCAAATAAATTATTTTTTATGTTGAATTTATTGGGGCGACATTGGTTAATATACAGGTTTCAAGTGTACAATTTAATAATACTTCATATATATATATTGTTTTGTGTGTTCACCACCCAAAGTGAAATTTCCTTTCATCACCATATATTTGACACCCTTTATCCTCTACCCCTCCCCACTTTCTCTCTGGAAACCAATAAATCCTTGCCTGTGTCTATAAGTTTTTGTTTGTTTGTCTTGTTCATTTGTTGCTTTCAGTTTTGTATCCCACATATAAGTGAAATTATATGGTTCTCAACTTTTTTTGTATGACTTATTTCACTTAGCATGATGATCTCAAGATCCATCCATGTTTTTGCAAGTGGCAATATTTCATCTTTTCTTATGGCTTGGTAACATTCCATTGCCTCACAATAACACCAGAAGGTATGTATTATCCTTATTTCTCATTTTACAGATGACAAAAATTGAGCTTTATGTAAGTTGCCCTAAGTTTTATGGTTAGTAATGGGCAGGATTCAAATTCAAGCAGTTGATTCCAAAGCCACTATTAGAAAGCTTTGAGTCAAAATATACCACCTCACATTTCCCTCCATGCTATTATGTGCAAGTCATGCCTTTTCATCAAGCATGTAAAGAGGCAAAAATAGGACTCCTGGAGACTTCTTTTTTTAGAAAAAGTATAGCCAGCTTCTTTGACAAATTTTGAGTCTCTTCTTCAACCTAATTACTGTGCTCGTTTGTGAAAATTCCTCTTAAAGCAAAAGCCCCAGAACTGGCTTTGTAAGGAGCCCTCTGATAGAGCCCTAAATAGATCTCTTAACCTGGTGGAAACTATGTTGCTTGTTAAAGTTATGCCTCTTTCTAATAGATTCCCCAAACCATATTTATTTGTGGAATGCAAATCTAAAAAAGATAATTAAGGACCCCACACATATGAATATGGACATTTCCTTTCCTGGATAAAAATGGCTCAAGTGGACAACATAAATAGATTTGTCTTGACCAACAATCATTAACAGAATCCCACAGGATGGGCAGAAAAAAGTTTGGACTGCAACCAAAATGGAGAGAGATTTGTCTTTTTTTCATCTCCTCTCAATTCTCTTTTTATTTTCCTCTCATCTATACTCAGATAATGGAAATCTGTTTAGGTGTTTAGCACTCCCATCCTCCCATCTCCCCATTAAATTTTCAGGTCCTTACATAAGTACTAGAGGAAATATAACAGGAACACGCTTGCACGAAAGAGGCCAACATTGGAAAATGTTTTGACTTAAGTTAGAAGAGAGGGATTTGATTAAAATAATTCATACAAATGTAAAGATAACTGATCACCTTTTCTAGGGGATCTTTCTGCTTTAAATGAGGCTAATGATCCTGAGAGAACCCATGACATGTTAACATCCAATGTATGATCTTATTTATGGAGAAAAGAACTGGTAGGAGCCAGCACTAGGAAATAACTAATAAACTGCAATGAGGTAGATACTGGAAGAAATATGGTCCAGCCGATTTAATTTGATCAGAATTTCAACAGCTAACAAGCGTTAATGAAGCATAGAAATAAAGTCCAACTTGTTACCTGAGCTGATAGATGGAATTCACTGACCTATTACAGAAGCTCACAATATTTAGAGATCTGAGCAGGCAGCTATTGGCATAAAAAAAAATGTCAACAGTACCCTGGGCAATAGAAATTGACAAGAGTATGTTAGCCCAAATTTTAGAGGTCCTGAGTAGAAAACTGAGCATGGCAAACAGAACTATGCAAGGATCCAGATAACAGAACTAGGGCACAATGTCTGTGCCAGATCATCAGTAAATCCTGTTGAGTTGAAGTACCTTACATTCCTCCTGCGTTAAGGAAAAATTACCTAAGGGATGAGCATGGAGTGATGCTTTTGTTAGGAACCCAAAGGTCATATATGTTGGGAGAGAGAATCAGTAGAGGTTGAGTATGTTAATAAAAGTATACCTTTATCCTTACTGGTATGTATGAAAAAGAAGGAGAGAAGCAGTATTTTCTAGATAAGTAATTTAGAAACTGATTATATATAACCCAGTGGTTCTCAAACATGGCTGCACATTAAAACCATCTAGAGAACTTTTTTAAAATAACACCAGTGCCTGTGCTCCACCCTTAGCCAATTAAACAGAAATCTCTAGGTACATGGCCCATAGTAAAAAAATATTGGATGGCATGTTAACTTCAATTACTGTTCTATGCCACATCCTCTCTCTTTACCTTCTCTCCTTGTAATAATTTTTTTCTGAATCATACTGCCTAGCAAACAACAGCATGATGTTCTATAAAGAGAAAGGTACTGGGCCATCATTTCAATTGGATGTTTATATCTAAGTAAAAGGAGAAGAATATTTATTCTTCAATTTAAGTCTTACCAAACTTTACTGCTCTAAGCTCAAGCTGAAAGTATTACAATGTACAGTCAGTCATTACAAATAGTAATCAATAATAATATCTGTAGACCATAATAAGACATCTTATCCATAATCTAATTAAACATATCCATAATAAACTCAATTAGATCATGAGAGGTTCACTTAACATTTTTTTTTTTTTTTAGGTGAGACAACCCTTGGTTGACCTCACAGATTGCAAGGACCTTGTCAGCTTACAACCCCTTATTTATTTATTTATTTATTTATTTATTTAGTTAGTTAGTTAGTTAGTTATATGTCTAGGTGGTCTCCTATTCAAGTACTAACCAGGCCCAATCCTGCTTAGCTTCTGAGAGCAGATGGGATCAGGCTTGTTTAGGGTGGCATGGCTGTAGATGGTTCTCTTTACTTTGATCACACTTTATCTGACATAGCAGACTCTTACAGGATTATATATAGTTTCTTGCTGCTAAATTCCTCATACAGTTCAAACAAATGTGATTAATCTTGGAAACTGTAAATTTTCAATAAGTAATATAAAAACAGGCCAAGTACTCTCTAAAACTACTTTTAACTATGAAAATAATACAAAATCAAGTAAAAATTGATTGGTTCTAGTCTGTTTTGTCATTCTATATTGTGAGCCACCTCTTCTCCAGAAGTCCCCAAGTCATCTGATGACCACGAGTTTTCATAAAGGATCTTATATTTTCTACTTTGTGAGCATTTGTAGCTTGCCCTAGAAAAATCTCTTCAATCCCCCACCATAAGCTTTCTCCATTCACCACCAAATCTTAATAACAGATAGGCATTTAATTATATTTAGCAGAGGTTGTTTTGCATACCTTTGATCCATGGCAGAACAGGTCCCAAAATGGGCTTCACACCTGTAGCTAAACTTTGCCTCCAGGATAAAAAAAAAAATAAAAGTAGAAAGTGCTAGAAGAGAAGGTCAGAGAAAGAACCTCTGTTTTTTTAATATCCACAGGTTCACCTTTAAACTCACAAGATAAGGACCCTTTCTCTAAAGTTCTTTATTGTTCCCCCTTTGCCCAAGTTATATTCTTCTAGGCCAAGATTTTGTGCTCTAACTTTCCACTGTTCTAGGAAGGACTCCTTCCCCCTGGTCCTAATCACAGCAGACTTTGGGTTTTACTGCAATTCAATGGATGAGCCAAAAGGGAAAGACTGAGAGAAATTATTTAGCCTAATTCAGTGCTCTATCCAGCTTATGAAGGAGATAATGGATTCAACAACTAATACCAAAATATCCTTATCCAATAAGGAGATAATGAAATACACAGTCCAAATAATAATTTAAAAATTACACTAATAGTACCTCAAGCCAAAAAAGTAGATAATAATGCTATTTTGAGAGACATGTGATAGATTCATAGAGATGTTTGTGATACTCTGTGATTCACATCATATAAGTGATGCCCGCCTATAGGGACTTCACTTCTATCTGTCTTACTTAGAGCTCTCATCTGCCTTTTTTAAGTTGGTATCTCCTAGCCTTACTCACCCAAGTGTTCTTACTGAAACAATCTTGCTTTCCCAAGAACACAGGAAAGCAGATATAGACAAAATCTATAAATGCCAGTGAAGAGAAAACAAACAAAAATGAAATATCAAAGTCAGGTAAATGAGCATCATAGTATTTGACCTTTTTACTTCACAATGTTGTTAGTAAATTCTAATGAGATATTGATGTTTTGTAAACCACAGAACACTGAGCAAACCTAAGACTTATTAACCCAGACAAACTAAGGAAGAATCGAGGGAGAAAACAACTCTCCCCTTTTCCACAAAGACTATCTTTTTTTATTTTTTAATTTAATTTTGTTATTAGTTTCAAGATACATAACATTGGTTAGACATTTATATAGTTTATAAAATAATCCCCCTAATTGCTCTTCCAGTGAAGACTTTTTTGACCACTCCAGCATAGTTCTTCTCCTGAAGCCTATAACCTTAGGACCTCACCTGTCATTAATTAATGATTCATAAATTGGCATACATTATAAACTATAAATTAAATTCTATTCAACTGAACAAAAATATCTTTCTACATTAAAACATTTTGTGATAACTAATAGTATCATTTTTAGTTGTTTCATAAGTCTGTTTTAATTAATTTTTGTCTTCTTTTTCCAAAGAGATTTTTAGGGCAAAAATCAGTCTTTCTTTCTTTGGACCACTTATAGTACCTAGTAAAACCTTAAACCCATAATAGATGCTCATTAAGCATTTGTTTCATAAAATAAATAATACACCATCACAAACTTTTACCACATTAGTTGTGGAGCCTCTGAACAACTCAGAAAATTGTCCCTTCTTACATTTTTCTCCTACAACTTAAAAAAATAAGTTCTGGTAAACAATTCATAACTGGACAGTAACTGTGGGTATATAGCTCCTAAAGCACTCTAATGATTGACAAACACAAAAGAAATTAAAACAAGCTAGATATGCTTGACAGAGGACAGGACAGACAAGGCCCAGCTCCACAGCATTTACACCTGTAACACAGAAGTAAAAATCTGGCCTATAATGTCTCCAAAGAGGTGGGGGTGGGTCAGGGGAGTGGGAGTGGGAAGACTGCTTTCAGGCTAGATAAGTAGATGAGAAAATCTTGCAATAGGTTACAAATATGGTATTTCCAACCTGGGCAAAAAGCAACTCTTAATTGTGAAGAGTCATTAATGACATGGAAAAATGCTCATAGTGAAATATTAGGTGTGAGGATTCTGGTCAAGATGGTGAAGTGGAAAATGCTGTGTTTGCTTCATCCCATGACCACATTAAAATTACAACTAAATTATAGAACAATCAACCTGAAGAATCATCTTAAGACTAGCTGAACATAAACCTTATAACCGAAGGTATAAAATAGAAGTTGCAGAGGTACTGGTAGGAGGGGCAGGGATGCAAAACAGGCTGGCCCCACACCCATGTGTGTTGGTTGAGAATCAGGAGAGCTATCTCAGCTGCAGAAGTCTACCCTGAGGAGCAAGAGTTCTCAGCCTCACTCCAGGCTCCCCTGCCAGGACCACCAGTGCTGGGAAGAGGAGACCATACAACATCTGGATGTGAGATGGAAGGCTGCTAGAAACCTAGGCATTCTCTTAAAAGATCCACATACAAACTCATTCACTGGTAGGCACTCACCCTGGGTTTTGGCTGAAGGACAGCAGCTTGGAAGTTACCAGAGACCTAAAGGGAGAAACTGAATTGTTGTGGCTTCAGGGAAAGGCCTGGAGGGACAGCCACCATTGTCCCTGTGTTGAGACCTCCTCCCACATAGCCAAATCTGAATCTGTATTAACCTCGTAAACACTACTTGCCTCGCCTTAGAGACTCCCTGAGACCCTGCCTCACACAATTTGCATACAGCTTGAAGCTTTTTCACCAGCTCAGCAGCAGGCTTTAGGGTACCCTGAGAGATCCCAAGACTAGGACTGGTGGCAGCCAGCCTCAATTCAATAGAGGCCTCTCCCACATGCCTCCAGATGAGCACAGGCAGATATAAACTGAAAATCACTTTGTAGTTGCAATCAAATAATGTCTGGCTGGTCACAAACTTGGCTGGCCTAAGCCTGCACCAGAGCCCCTGTCAAGAGGCTCCCAAACCAACAAAATCAGTGACAAGTTTCAAACCACAGCAGAGTATCACCCAATTAACTCCAAAAGATAAACACCCAAAGGGTGTTCTTGGTAGGCACCAAAGCCCACTGGGTAAATTTCACTCCATGGAGTTAGCTCCCACACAGAAGCTCATTTGCAGTAGTCTTGGCCATACTCACAGCCAGTCAGCCTGAGGGTCAACCCCATCCACTGGCATGCCAACAACAATCAAGGCTCAACTATAACAGGAGGACACACACAACATACACAAGGAAAACTCTAAACACCTGGCACTATTGATACGTCTACAATGGGCCCCACAAGACACTTGCTACATAAGGCCACCCTGCCAAGACTGGAGATGCAGCAGATCTAACATATTCCAGAAACAAATATAGAAAGGCAACCAAAATGAAGGGACAAAGAAACATGTCCTAAATGGAAGAATAGGAGAAAACTTCAGAAAAAGAACTAAATAAAATGGAGGCAAGCAATCTACCAGATGCAGAGTTCAAAACACTGGTTATAGTATGTTCAGTGAACTTGGGGGAAGAATAGATGATCTCAGTGAAACTTCAATGAAGAGATAGGAAGCATTAAAAAAAACATAGAAACCATTAAAAAGTCAGAAATTAAGAATACAATAATTAAAATGAGGAATACATTAGAATGAATCACAACAGATTATATATAGCAGAGATCAAATCAGTGATTTAGAACACAAAGTAGCAGAAAACACCCAATCAGAACAGGAAAGCAAAATTAAAAAATGAATATAGCTTAAGGGACCTATGAGATAACATCAAGCATAACAATATTTGCAACATAAGGGTACAAAAAAAAAAAAGAAAAAGAAAAAGAAAATGAGGGATTGATAAATCATTTTTTAAAAAGTAATAAAGAATTTTCTTTTCCCTAACCTAGTGAAGGTAATAGACATATAAGTTCAGGAAGCACAGAGAGTCCCCCCAAAAAAGGAGCCCAAACAGGTTAACATCAAGAAACATCATAATCAAAATGTCAAAGGTTAAAAACAACAAAAGAACCTTAAAAGCAGCTATAGAAAAGCAGTTAGTTGCCTACAAGGGAGCTCCCATAAGACTGTCAGCTGATTTTACAACACAATCTTTACAGGTCAGAAAAGATTGGCAAAAAATATTTAAAGTGATGAAAAGTAAGGACCTACAACCAAGATTATTACACCCAGAAAAGCTATCATTTAGAATCAAAGGACAGATATAATGCTTTAAAGACAAGAAGTTAAAGAAGGTCATCAGTACCAACCAGTATTACAAGAAATGTTAGAAAATCTTCTTTAAAAAGAAAAAAAGAAAGAAAGAAATTTAAAAATGTGAATAATAAAATGGCAATAAACACATGGTGGCTAAATGGATAAGAAAACAAGACCCTTATATGCTGCCTATAAGAGACTCACTTCAAATCAAAAGACACACACAGACTGAAAGAAAAGAAATAGAAAAAAATATAAAAATAGAAACAAAAAATAAACTGTGATAGCGATACTTATATCAAACAAAGTAAACTTTAAAGGCTATAATAAAAGACAAAAAAGGATAGTTCATAATGATAAAGGGATCAATTCAATAAGAGAATATAACACTTGTAAACATTTATGCACCCAACATAGGAGCACCTAAATATATAAAGCAAATGTTAACTGACAATAAGGGAGAGATCAATAGTAATATGATCGTAGCAGGGGACTTTAATACCTCCTCATCATCAATGGTTAGATCTTCTATACAGAAAATCAACAAGGAAACAGTGGCCTTAAATGGCACAATTGATCAGATAGTTTAATTGTTATTTTTAGAACATTTCACTACAAACCTACCGAATATACATTCTCTTCAACTGTACATGGAACATTTTCCAACATAGATGACATGTTAGACCACAAAACAAGTCTCAATAAATTTAAGAAGACTGAAATCATATCAAGTATCTTCTCTGATCAAAATAGTATAGAAGTAGAAATTGATTACAAGAAAAAAAACAAAATCACACAAACACATGAAGGCTAAATAACAGGCAACTAAATAATGAATGGCTTAACAATGAGATCAAGAAGAAATTGAAAGATATCTTCGGACAGATGAAAATGAAAACATGATGCCACAAATCAATGGGACACAGCAAAAGCAGTCCTAAGAGGAAAATTCATAACAATACAGGCCTACCTCAAGGAACAAGAAAAAACTCAAATAAACAATCTAACATTATACCTAAGAGGAATAGAAAAATATCAATAAATAAAACTCAAAGTGAGTAGAATAAAAAATAATAATAAAGATCAGAGTGAAAATAAATGTAAGAGTCTACAAAAATAGTACAAAAGATCAATGAAACCAAGAGATGGTTCTTTAAAAACATGAACAAACTTGATAAAATTTTAACTAGATTTATCAGAAAAAGAGAGAGAAACACAAAAAATAAGATCAGAAATGAAAGAGAAATGACAACTGACACCACAGAAATACAAAGGATTATAAGAAAATACTATGAACAATTATATGCCAGAGTTGGACAACCTGGAGGAAAGAAATACATTTTGAGAAACAAATAATTTTCCAAGACTAAATCAAGAAGAAACAAAAAATCTGAACAGACTGATTACTACAAACTAAATTGAAAGAGTAATCAAAATTTTCAACAAACAAAAGTCCTGGACCAGATGGCTTCATAGGTGAATTTTACCAAAAATTCAAAGAATTAACACTCATCTTTCTCAAACTTATTCCAAAAATTCAAGAGGTGGTAGGACTCCCAAGCTCATTTTATGAGGACATCATTGCCTGATACTAAAACCAGGCAGAGACATTAGAAAAAGAGAAAATTATAGGCCAATATCCTTAATGAACATAAATACAAAATATTAGCAAACCTAATTCAGCAATGTACTAAAAAGGTTATACATCATGATCAAGTGTAATTTATTCCTGGGATAAAGGCTCCCTCACTATCCAGAAACCAATTAATGTGATATACCACATAAACAAAATAAAGACTAAAAATCATAATATTTTATCAATAGATGCAGAAAGAATATTTGACAAAATTCAGCATCCATTTATGATAAAAAGTGTCAACAAAATGGGAATAGAGGGAAAAATATCAACATAAAAAAGGCCATATCTATCAAAGCCACAGCTAACATCATACTCAGCATGGAAAAGCTAGAAGAATTTTCTTAAGATAAGAAACAAAACAATAATGTCCACTTTCACAAATTTTATTCAACATAGTATTGGAAATCCTGACCACAACATCAGATAAGAAGTAAAAAACATCCAAATTGGAAAGGAAGAAGTAAAACTGTCATTATTTACAGATGAGTGGACCCTAAAGAGTCCACTCCTCTCCCCAAAAAATAACTATTAAAACTGATAAATGAATTCAGTAAAGTAGCAGCATACAAAATTAATATTCAGAAATTCGTTGCATTTTTATACACCAATAGTGAACTATCAGAAAGAGAAATTAAGAAAACAATTCCATTTACAATTGCATCAAAAAATAAAATAAAATACCCAGGAATAAATTTAACTAAAAAGATAAAAGACTTAAACTCAAAAAATTATGACATTGAAGAATATATTGAAGAAAATACAAATAAATGAAAAAGGTATAACCTGCTCATGGATAAGAAGAATTAACATCATTGAAATGTCTGTAGTACCAAAAGCAATTTATAGATTAAATGCAATTCTTATCAAAATACCAATGGTATTTTTCACAGAACTATAAGAAGTGATCTTAAAATTTATATGGAGTCACAAAAGATCCCAAATAGCCACAGCAATCTTGAGAAAGAAGAACAGAGTTAGAAGTATCACAATACCTGATATCAAAATATACTACAGGGCTATAGGGGTAAAAACAGCATAGTGTTGGCATAGAGACAGACACGTAAGTCAATGAATAGAATAGAGAGCCCAGAAATAAATCCATGCCTATACAGTCAATTAATATATGACAAAGGAGAAAAGAGTATACAATGGGTAAAGACATTTTATTCAATAAATGGTGTTGAGAAAACTGGATAGATACATGCAAAAAAAAAAAAAAAACTAGACCACCTTTTTACACCATATACAAAAATACATTCAAGGCGGATTAGAGACTTAAATGTAAGAGCTGAGACCATGGAACTCCTAGAAGAAAACATAGGCAGTAAATTTTCTGACATTGTTCTTAGTAATATGTTTTTTGATATGTCACCTCAGGCAAAGGAAACAAAATAAAAAATAAATAAATGGGACTAAATCAAACTACAAGGTTTTTGCACAGCAAAAGAAACCATTAACAAATGAAAAGACAACCTGCTGAATAGGAGAAAATATTCACCAGTGACACATCTGATAAAGGGTTATTATCCAAATTTATACAGAACTCATACCACTCATAACCACAAAAACAAACAAACAAACAATCCAATTCAAAACTGGGCAGAGAACCTAAATAGACGTTTCTCCAAAGAAGACATACAGATGACCAACAGACATATGAATAGATGCTCAATGTCACTAATTATCAGAGAAATGCAAATTAAAACCACACCATAAAACATAACACCTGTCAGATTGGCTATCATCGATAAATCTAAAACAACAAATGTTGGTATGTGGAGAAAATGGAACCTTCATACATTGTTGGTGGGACTGTAAACTGGCATAGCCACTATGGAAAACAATACGGAGGTTTCTCAAAAAATTAAAAATAGCTGTACCTTTCGACACTGGATATTTATCCAAAGAAAACCAAAACACTAGTTCATAAAGATCTATGTATCCCTATGTTCACAGCAACACTATTCACAATAGCCAAGATATGAAAGTAGTCTAAGTGTCTATCAACAGCTGATTGGATAAAGAAGTTATTGTATATGTATGTATGTACGTATGTGTGTGTGTGTGTGTGTGTGTATACACACACACACACACATACATACACACAATGGAATATTACTCAGCCATTAAAAGATTAAAAGAAATGAAATCTTATCATTTGCAATGATGTGGGTAGACCTAGGAAGTATTATGCTGAGTGAAATAAATCAGACAAAGAAAGATAAATGCCACATGATTTCTCTCATATGCAGAATCAAAGGAAAAAAAAAAGAAACAAAATAAATAAAAACAGACACACAAATACAGAGAGTAAACTGGTTATTGCCAGAGGTGAAGGGGTTTAGAGGACTGGGTGAAAAAGGTGAAAGAATGAAGAAGTAAAAATTAGTAGCTATGAAACAGCCACAGGATGTAGAGTACAGCATAAGGAATATAGTCAATATTACTGTAATGACTGTGCATAGTGCCAGATGGGTGCTAGAGTAGTCTGGGGGATCACTTTATAAATTACATAAATGTCTAACCTTTGTACTGTTTACCTGAAACAAATATAAAATAAGTAAAACTAAATTAAAAATAAATAAAAATAAATAAAAAATGCCTAGAAATAAATGTATCCAAGGAGGTAAAAGACCTGTACTCAGAAAATTATAAGATATTGTAGAAATAAATTGAAGAAGACACAAATATATGAAAACACATACCATACTCATGGGTAGGAAGAATTAACATCATTAAAGTGTTTATACTACCCAAAGCAATCTATAGATTCAATGTAATTCCTATCGAAATTCCAATGGTATTTTTCACAGAACTAGAACTAATAACATAAAAACTTATATGGAGCCACAAAATACCCCAAACAACCACAGCAATCTTGAGAAAGAATAACAAAGTTGGAGGTATCACGCTGCTTGATATCAAACTATATTACAGGGCTATAGTAATCAAAACGGCATAGTAGTGCCATCAAAAGAGACAGATAGATCAATGGAACAGAATAAAGAGCCCATGCCCATATGGTCATTTAATCTATGGCAAAAGAGGAAAAAATATACAATTAAATAAAGACAGTCTATTCAACAAATGGTGCTGGGAAAACTGGACAGAAACACGCAAAAAAATGAAACTAAATGACTTTCTTACATCATATATGAGATTAAACTCAAAATGTATTAGAGACTTAAATGCAAGACTGAAAACCATATAACTCCTAGAAGAAGAAAAAAAAGCAGCAAATGTTTTGAGATGCTCTCAGTAATATATATATATATATATATATATATATATATATATATATATATATTTATATATCCTTGGACAAGGGAAAAATAAACAAATGGGACATCAAACTAACTAGTTTTTGCATAGCAAAAGAAATCATCAACAAAATGAAAAGACAACCTACTGGATGAGAAAATATATTTGCCAATGAAAATCACATAAGGGGTTAGTATTCAAATTATATAAAGAATTCATACAACTAAACATCAAAAAAACAATTTGATTTAAAAATGAGCAGAAGATCTGAATAGACATTTCTCCAAAGAAGACATACAGATAGACAATAGACATATGAATAGATGCTCAATGTCACTAATCATCAGAGAAATACAAATTAAAACCACAATGAGTTACCACCTCACACTTGTCTGAATCGCTATTATCAGCATATCAACAACAAATGTTAGAGAGGATGTGGAGAAAATGGAACCCTGGTGCACTCTTGGTAGGATGGCACATTCATGCCAACACTATGGAAAACAGTATGGAGGTTTCTCAAAAAGTTAAAAATAGAACTACCTTATGACCTAGCAATTTTACTTCTTGGTATTTATCCAAAGAAATCCAGAACACTAATTCAAAAAGGTATATGCATCCCCATGTTCGTTGCAGCATTCTTTCCAATAGCCAAGATGTAGAAGCAACTTAAGTGTCCAATCATAGATATTTGGATAAAGAAGTGGTACATATATACAATGCAATATTATTTAGCAATAAAAATGAATGAAATCTTGTTATTTGTGACATCAATCTAGAGAGCATTATTCTATGTGAAATAAGTCAGACAGAAAAAAATAAATAGCATATGATTTCACTTGTATGTGGAATCTAAAAATCAAAATAAACAAACAAATCAGATACAGACTCATTGATACAGGGAACAAACTTATGATTGCCAGAGAGTAAGGGGTGTTGGTGGACTGGGTGAAAAAGGTGAGAGGATTAATTAGTACAAATTGATAGTTATAGAATAGTCATGGGGGTGTAAGTACAGCATAGGGAATATAGTCAATAATATTGTAATAACTATGCATGATGCCAGATGGGTACTAGACTATTTAGGAGATTGCTTCATAAGTTATATAAATGTTGAACCACTATGTTGTATATCTGAAACTAATATAATATTGAATGTAAATTGCAATTAAAAATAAAAATAATATTTAAAAAAAAAACTACAAAAGGTCCTGTGGTCAATGATTGGAAGAATTAATACTATTAAAATGTCCATACAACCAAAATTTATCTATAGATTCATTTCAATCCCTATAAAAGTTCTTCCACTGACATATTTTTACAAAAATAGAAAAAAATTCCTAAAATTTCTATTGAAGCACAAAAGACCCCAAATAGCTAAAGCTGGAGGCATCACACTTTCTGATTTCAAAGGATACTACAAAGCTATAGTAATCAATACAGTATAGTACTGGCATAAAAACAAACACATAGATCTGTGGAACATATGGAGAGCCCAGAAATGAACTCACTTATATATGGCCAACTAATAATATTAAATAAATACTAAGTGAGAAAAGTGTATTCTGTTTAATTAATGGTCTTTGGAAAACAATATTTACACACAAAAGAATGAAGCTGTACCTCTATCTTATAGCATTCACAAAAATTAACTGAAAATGTACTAAAGACTTTGATCTATGATCTGAAACATTAAAAACTCCTAAAAGAAAACATAGGGGAAAAGCTCCTTGACATTGGTCTATGGCAGTGATTTTTGGACCGGAAACCAAAAGAACAAGCAACAAAAGCAAAAAGTAAACAAGTTGGACTACATCATACTAAGTAACTTATGCACAGCATAAGAAATGTTCAACAAAATGAAAAGGCAAACTACAGAGTAAGAAAAAATATTTGCAAACCATATATCAGATAAGGGCTTGATATGCAAAATATATGTTACTTATACAACTCAATAGCATAAACCCCAAATAAAAACAAACAATTTGATTAAAATTGTTAAAGGACCTAAACAGACTTTTTTTCAAAGACAATATACAAACGGCCAATAAGGTATATGAAAAGATGTTAAACATCACTAACCAATGCAAATCTAAACCATAGTGAGATATTACCTCACACATGCAAGAATGCTTATCATCAAAAAGATAAGAGAAAACGAGTGTTGGTGAGGATGTGGAGAAAAGGTAACCTTTGTTCACTCTCACTGGGTATGTAAATTGGTATAGCCATTGTGAAAAACAATATGGCAGTTCCTGAAAAAATTAAAATAGAACTACCATATAATCCAGCAAACCTACTTCTGGGTATATATCAAACAATTAAATCAGGATATCAAAAAGATATCTGAATTCTCATGTTTGTTGCAACATTTTATACAATAGCTAATATATAGAGACAACCTAAGTGTCCATCAACAGATAAATGGATAAATCAAATGTGATATATAATGGAATATTATTTAGCCATAAAAAATAAAGAATTCTTGTCATTTGTGACAAAAAGGATGGAATTGAGGACATTATGCTAAGTAAAATAAGTCAGACAGAGAAAACAAATACTATATGATCTCACTGATATGTGGAATCTTAAAAGAAATGGAACACATGGAAACAGAGAATACATTGATGGATGCCAGGGTCAGGGTGCTGGGTGTGGCAAATGCATGAAGCTGGTCAAAGGGTGCAAACTTCCAGTTAGAAGATAATTTGTCCTGGAGATCTGATGTACAGTAAGGTGACTATAATTAGAAATACTTATTGTATACTTAAAATTGCTAAGAGAGAATATCTCAAAAGTTCTCATCACACACAAAAGAAAGGTGTTTATGTGAGGTGATGGGTGTTAACTAACATTATTGTTGTGATCATTTTGCAATTATACATAGATGAAATCATCACATTTTTTATCTTAAGCATACAAAATGTTACATGTCAATTATATCTCAATAAACTCAGAAAAGTTTAAATAAAAAAAAGAGAGAAGTGTGTATAAGAATGTTGAGAAATTGAAACCCTCATACATTGTCATTTGAAATGTAAAATAATGTAGCCACTGTGAAAAACATTTTGATGATTCCTCAAAAATTTAAACATAGTACCATATAACCTGACAATTCCATCACTAGGCATACACCAAGGAGAATTAAAAACAGTTGTTCAAATAAAAACTTCAAAATGATTGTTAATAGTAGCATTATTCATAATAGCTAAAAAGTAGAGACAACACAAATGTCCATCAACAAATTAATGGATAAGCAAAATGTAGTTATATAATACAATGTTTATCATTTGGTAATAAAAAGAATTGAAGTACTGTACATGCTATAAAATGGATAAACTTTGAAAACATTATACTAAGTAAAAGAAGCCAGACATAAAAAGCCAAATAATTCCATTTATAAGAAGTGTCCAGAATAGCCAAACTCATGGAGACAGAAAGCAAAGTTGTGGTAGCCAAATGCTGAAGGGAGAGAAAATAAGTAGAGTGACTAATTCATACAGGGCTTAGTTTGAGTGATAAAAAATGTTCTGGAATTCATGGAGAAGGTTGTGTATGTCTGTAAGCCTCTGAATCTTAAATGTTAAACTATTTTAACTTGTGAGTTTTATGTTATATGAATTTTGCCTCAATAAAAATATATCAAAATACTAATCTAACTTTCCACCTTAAAACACTGTAAAAAAAAGAACAAACTAAGTTAAAGCAATAAGGAGGAAATAATAAGAATTAAAGAGGAAATTAATGAAATAGAATATAAAAAAGAAAACTGACAAAATGAAAACATGATTTTTACAAAGGTCAACAAAATTGACAAAACCTTTTGCTAGACTTACCAAGAATAAAATAAGAGAAGACACTAATTAATAAAATTATAAATGAAAGAAGGGAAATTAATACCAAGCTTACCTAAATAAAAAGGATCATAAAGAAATACTATGAATGACTGTATGCCAACAAGCTAGATAATTTAGATGAAGTGAATAAGTTTTTACAAAGACACATATAATGTATGAACAAATCTATAACAAGTAAGGACATTTAATTAAAAATATAAATTCTACCCACAAAGTAAGGCATTGGCCCAGATGCTTCACTGTTAAATGCTAAAAAAATAAATAAATAAATTAAAAGTTTAAAGAATAACTAATACTAATTTTTCACAAACAGTTTCAAATAATAGAAAGGAAGATATACTTTTCAATTCATTCTGTGAGATCAGTACTATTCTGATACCAAAATCAAACTAAGGTTTTTACAAAAAAATAAAACTACAAAACAATATCTCATAAATATAGACACAAATATCATCAATAAAATACTAACAAATCTAATCCTTCGCTATATAAAAAGGATAGTATATCCTAATCAATTTATTCTAGGAAGCAAGGTTGGTTTTACATCTGTATATAATTAATGTAATACACCATGTCAAAAGAATAAAGCACAAAAACTACATTATCATCTCAATAAATGCAGAAAAAGCATTTGACAAAATTCAATACCTCCTCGTGATAAAAACAACAAACATAATAAATAAAAAAGAATTTCTTCAATATGATTAAGGACCTCTATGAAAAACTTAGTTTAAATTATACTTAATAATAAAAGTGTAAATGATTTCTTCCTTATTTCAAGAATAAAATAAAGACATCCACTCTAATCCTGTCTATTTAACCATATACTGAACATTCTAACAAGGACAATTAGGCAAGAAAATGAAATAAAATGAATCCATAATGGAAAGGCAGATGACAGAAATTTCTATGGAATCCACTAAAAAGTATTAGACTGACAAATGATTTCAACATGTTGCAGGATACAAGATCAATATACAAATATCACTCATATTTCTATATAGCTGCAATGAACTAAAAAGAAAAGAAAGAAAACAATTCTGTTTACAATATCATCAAAAGGAATAAAATACTTAAAATAAATTTAACAAAAGAGATGTAAAACTGATACTATTCAAACAACAAAACGTTGCCCCCAAATTATGGAATAACTAAATAAATAGAAAGGCATGGCATGTTAACATATTAGAAGACTAGTAGGGATTTGTTAGGGTAGGCTGGAGTAAAATGAGGAGTAACTGCTAATACTGGACTTCTTTAAGAAATGATGAGAATGTTCTAAAATTGACTGTGGTAGTTGCACAACTCTGTGAATACACAAAAAACATTGAATTGTACAGTTTAAATGGTTGAACTGTATGGTATGTGAATTATATCTCAATGAACATGTTAAAAAAGCTAAAATATTAATCATATCTCAATAAAGTTATTAATGGATTAATATAGTCTTCAGAAAAACAATCTTCAGATATAATTATCCTGAACCAAACTTTGCCATGACTATTCCAAGAATATAGTTAGATTATACCAAAAATATATTAAGAATATCAGATAAAGAGATTCTGTAATTCTGAAATAGGCCTTAAATGTCTGTGTATTAGTAAAACTCCACAGGTAATAAATACTATGATGTGAATCCTCAGTTCTAGATTCAAATTGAAGACTTAAAGCTATGACAAAGTTAACACAAAAATATTTAAAATTATAACTGATAACACTATACTATTATTGTCTAATAACTGTTAAAGCAGCACCAGGACTGACAAACAGAAATATATTATTGACAGTGAAGGCACTGAAAAATCTCTAAGAACTTCCTATACAGTGTGCAATTTCTAAAATATTTATACTAATAACATTTACTATACCCATTTAACCTAGAAAAGTCTAAGCATCTTCTGATTTGACAACTCTTGCCATGCAACTGATCAATCATTATATATCAAATAAGCTTAATTATTATTAGCATCTCTTCTTTTACAAAGTAAAGGTTCAAATCCTTTGCGATTTTCCAGGGATCCTCTAGGAAATCTCAAAGACAGTTTCAGGTGCAGGGTATAAAAGGATTCAATTTGGGGATAATAAGTTGTCAGATTTGAACTTTTGATTAAGATAGGATTATGAATTGCTGAGAAACAATACTTGGATACCTATTTAAACACAGTGACAATAAAGGATTTTAAAAGTAAACATGGGAGGTAACATGATTATATAGATTCACATTTTTCCTAAGTGAGAAACTTTTATTCTCTTAAATAATCAAGGACATAATAGAGTCAGCCTAAACCACAGGTACATTACACAGAATAAATAATCTTCCACAACTTCTTATTAAAAGCAAACAACCCCCAAAAAGTTGATCAACCAGAGTAAAAACAAATTCTAGTTCTGTATCTATATAATATTTGATATTAAAAGACACAGAGCTCTTTTTCAAAACCTTATGAAGAGACCAATCAAATCTTAGCCAGCTTTGTTCATACTAGATAAAATTTCCTTTCCATTAACTTTCTATTTCCACTCAGTTTTTGTCCTATACTTTGCTCTTTTGCATTCTGGAAAAAACATTTTACTTTAGGACAAAATACCCTCTTTCTCTCTTAACAAAACATATCTTGCATGCCTTGCATACAAAGTTGAACCTCTCTGTCACTATTGCTCTTAGTGGAGTCTTATT
Organism: Eidolon dupreanum; assembly: GCA_028627145.1. Taxonomy (NCBI): domain Eukaryota; kingdom Metazoa; phylum Chordata; class Mammalia; order Chiroptera; family Pteropodidae; genus Eidolon; species Eidolon dupreanum. Next base: position 41,648,801 of record CM053505.1, read on the forward strand.
TAACTAAAGAACTATCTATTTTGTAGAGAAAACTAGGAGGTAAGTATTGTGAACTGTCACACACTAGCATTTTTAAGCAGGCTAGCAGAGCTCATGAATACGTATAACATAGTTTTATGTAGCCACACATATCCTTTATAAAACTTCTTAAAGTGGCAAAAAAAATGAACACATTCATTAACATACTCAAAGATATAGCTTCTCTGTAGCATATAAAAATAAGAACTCAAATATATAAAGTTAAATTGTGCTTAGTAATCAATGTTTCAGTATTCTTCTTACTACAAATGATTTAAATGTCTGATGATTATATATTAATCAAGTTAATATTAATAAAGGTTTTAAGTTACTGAAGATCTTGGAAATTATCTTTTGGCTAACATACCATAAAATATAATTATTGTTGAAATAAAGTTTGTCATAATAATAATTCAATTTGGTTAAACATAAATTTACATTTTTTTGTACTCTTAAACATTTAGTAGAATTAATGCTAGCTTATTCAATCAATAAACCTGTATGAGTTTGGGAAAAACATAATTCTAGTAGAATAAAAATCTATACACGTGTATACTTAACACTGACTATCAGAGAAGACATAGCTGTTTTTATTAAATCAAAAATATTAGACTAATCTCATTTGTCAAAGATTTGCCTACATTATGTGAACCAGAATTCTTAAAACATTTCTGAGTTTGTTTCTGTACATTTACTTTTTATTTTTTAACACACTAAAAATACTGGAAGTACAATATCCTTATTTTCTGGGAATTTTAGGAATATTTCTTTTATACAACTAGTTATTTTTCTCTGAATCAATTAGAGTAGATTTTTAAGGTTGTTTACAACCTTAATTTGGTAATGCTACCTGGAGGGAGGAAAACATCACACACTTATGTAATGAGAGGTAACAGCCTTTTTGAATTACAGACACATAAACAAACACATGCAGAGATAGAAAGCCATATAGTTTCGATTCAATTTTAGCCCTGAGTCAAGAGTAATCACAAAATTAAAAAAATTACCAATCCTCATAAAAGAGCCATTCTCTTCTCAGTGGGTAAGTATCTTTAATTGATTTGAGCTCAAAAGAGATAAATAGACAAACAGAAAAGACTTGCAAACCTGCCATCTTTCACTCAGATCTCTATAAATCATTAATCCATTTACAGAGATCACTGAATGGTCAAACAAATAAAACCAAAAGAAGCTGGCAACAAAAATCGAGTATTCAGAAGCAATCAACTCCTTACTGAGTTATCAATGGAGAAGAGTTTGGAACACAGGACTAAAAATCAGACTCACCTTTGGGTACCCCAATCACCAGTCAGGAATATAGCAAAAAAGGGCTCTGAGATGCCTGGTTACCTGTATGAATAAACAGGGATCCAAAACAAGGTAGAATACCATCTGAGTCATGGTACAAAACTGTCGAAGACATAATGCATTGGACAAGTAAGGACATAATTTTATTCAGGCTATTGCAATAGGGAGAACATATCAAAGAAAAGGAAGGGAGGCTGAGCTTTTATAGAAGCAGGTCGACAAAGGAGTCATGAAGAGAGTGGACAGTGAGGTTTATGTGACAGGTGGAGGCAGTTCTCAGAAAATACCAGAGCAGGATGATCCTTTGTGGTTAGGTGTTTGGAACACAAAGGGATGGGGGTACTTCTCAATTGTCCTTGCTTTCTGGGAGCATGGAGCTTAGATAAAATTCAGCATTGCCACATGACATGCCACCTTTCTTCTTCTTAGTGTGAAGAAGAAAGAGGAGCTCCATCTCACAATACATCAAAAAAAGAGATATTAAAAAATTAATCACTTATACACCCAGCAATGCCAGTGAAAAAGGCAAAGTTATTTCAATTTTTCATAATGTGTTATGAATGTTTTTTTCCCTGCAACTTCTAGAATTACCTCATAATCTGGAATAAATGTAAATTTAATTAAAAAATAAAACTTGACAACAATTTACTTACTTTTGCCTCCTCATTTTCTAGGGAATCCACTATTAAGTCTATCCTCCAAACAGGCACATGAATGTCATCATATTTCTCTCAATTAAAACTAACAAATTATGTTCTCTCAAACAGCTAATACCTCACATAACCTTAAAGAATGCAATTAGCCACAAAGAAAGGTTAAACTTTTCACTTGGTGGCAAATTGTCAATCATACCTCTCAGCTGTGTGCATATGTTCATTCTGTCTGTCCTCCCATCAAATACTGTAAAAACTGGGGGTCCGTTACATCCTCCACATATCTGTGAGTAATTAAGTTTATTGAAACAAAATATAAAAAAACTTAAGCATTTCCTCCTGGCTAAAAGAACTTCTAGATTATATGACAGGAGAATGTGAACATACAAGAAATTAAACAGATGTAATCATTACTCTGGCTTGAATTTTTTTTTTTTTTTGGCTAGGCAACCCTTGGTTGACCTCACAGATTAAAAGGACCTTGTCAACTAGCTTAAAATCTCTTTTTTTTCCCTCTCTTTTTTTTTACACCTACATCACCTGGTCTTCCTAGGTGGTCTCCCATCCAAGTACTAACCAGTCCCAACGCTACTTAGCTTCTGAGATCAGATGGGATCGGGCTTGTTCAGGGTGACATGGCTGTAGATTTGAAATTCTTTTCTTTAAAAAAAAAAACAGCTTTATTTTCATCTCAGATTTGAAACATCACAAAAACAGATCTTTCATGAATGGAAAACATTAGCTCATATGGTTGTATGTCTTGAAAGATTTTGTGGTTTTTAGTAATGTCAAAAACAGAGAAAAGGAACAGAGTGCTTTCCTGTAAAATACCACTCTATAAGCAAAAGCCATATGTAGTCTTCAAGGCATAGTAAACTCTGTTTATTAAAGTTTCTACCTTGTACAGTGGCTAGAACAATGTATATACTGTCATGTATCTGACTTGTCATTTTCCCAGTGATGATATTACCTTCTACCAGAATGACTGTTACTAGACAAGTTAGTTTCACACAGGCTTCAGGAGAACACCAGAGTCTAGAATCTCAGGTCAAGAAATTCTAACCCAGCTCTGATTAAAATTTGCCTAAACCAGCTCCTTGACTCATATGCTCTGGGCTAGGTTTAGAATAAAAAATCTTAGGTATAACAGATGAATCTCTATTTTTTTTTCAGAAAGTGAATTTGTTGACAGAAGCCAAATGATTAAAGAAAAGAAGTGTATGTTAAGCCCTCAACATTATTACCCTCTGCAGAATTGGATTGATACAACATAATGATATATATTAGTACAAAGAACTGAATCTATTACTGCAGTCAGAGTATATTTAATCTTGCTTTGCAGGAAGAGTCATGGTACTGTTCAACATGGGGAAGAGAGAGAGAATTCACATTTAGTGTGAATTCCAATCAGGTAGTGATACTTCCCACCCAATGGAGAAAAATAAATGAAATGTATAACAATCCTACTTAACTCCAGACTACTTCATTCCCACAGTATTTTAACAGCAGAGACAAAAGAACGCTGAGAGGAACTTAGAAAGAGGTACTCCGGTTAGAGTGTCGCAGAACCAACAAAGACTTGAGCTGTTTCCCTGGCTGTTAAAGAAAGGAAGAAGGATTTTGCAGAAGATATTGAAAGAAACAAATCTCTTGTGGAAACAAACTAATTTGAAAAATGTGCTTAAAGGAAACTTTGAGGAATTACCTAAGTAGTTAAAGAATAACTTGCAAATTATCTGAGCAATCTTAATGTGAATCTTCAAAGGACATGAAATTCTGGGACATGTAAAAGGTTTAGGACCATTGGGGTGAAAAAGATTCCAGACAGGACCAGACAGGCTTTATTCTCTTTGTTATACAGGCTTAGATTTTCACCATACCCTTAGTGAGGAGGAACTGGAAGCCCATCTCAGAACTCTACTCAGTACTTTTATTGTGATTATAATTATACCTAATTAGTCCAGTTGGAATAAATTGTACCTAATTCACAAGAGAAAGTTTTAAGGCATTCTCTGGATTCTTGTATTATCTTCATAAAATCCTAAATTTAAAAAATTCCATCAAAGATTATCATATAGAGGTAACTAGGACAGGTGGCTCCTATCTAATTATACTAGGATAAAAATTATAGTACTCAGAATGGACAAAAGCAGGTAACCAGTCCCTGCTTAACCTTACCCCGCTCCTATCAACTCTTTCAGAATACTCTCTCAAATAGGCTAATTTCTTGCTAGATGTACTCTGATTATCCAGGCGGTCTTTATGTTGTGATCATTCTGCTCATTTTTTTTCTTACACATTGTTTTTTCCTCTCCCACCCATTCAAAAATGTTTTTGTAAAGTAGCAATGCAACTCTAATAATTTAGTACAGTTTTGACAAGTGAAGAACACTTTCTAGGCATATTCTTTCTCTCCAACATGATCACACACTCATGCCATTCTTCCTTTCCCTCTGTCTTTAAACTAATTTTTGGCAATCCCTTGCTCATTTGTCTATTTGAATCCCTTTTAGCCATCTAGCATGGTGCTTGTCTTGGTGTCAGGCATTTAAGTAGCCATGAGCGACAGAAGTGAAGGCCCAGCTCTGTAACTATAGAATTGACAACGATGACAGCCCAATCCAAAGGCTGCCCCTATAACCTCCTAGAAAAAAACACTTTTCAATTAACAATACCCCTGCATCCTGGAGTACGAGGAAATAAATGATCATATAACATAGCAACTAGTTTAGGCCAGCCACAAATGTTTGTGCGTTAAGGAGTACTCTGACCTTTTCACCTCTGCCTCATTATATCATCATGATAATACCATACAAATGCCAGGAAGTTCATGAATCTAATTATGACAGACTGAATTCTGGGTAAGGACATGTATAATTGACAATAGGTTATATAACAGCCAACTGTCAATCAAATGACCTCACAGCCAATCAGCTAGTGTCGGAGCCAGCCGACAGTCGAATCAGGGCCTCCTGTAACAAAGGATGGGAAAAGAAAAGAAGAAGAAGGGAAACACACAGATGGGGTCGAGAGGGAACGAGCTCGGAGACTTGACCCTGTGTTTATTTTTTCACATGCTTATATACTCTGTTATAACAGGAACAAGGATGTTTGTTAGCTACAAATGTATACACCAAGTCAGCACATCCTGAAACTTCCCCCTCAGCCCCTGGGCCCGTGTTTTCAAGATTTAGCTTGTTCTACCAAAACAAGTTCCTTCTTAAAGAACAACAACAACTGGCTTGGGCCAAATGGCCCCCTACAGTTTCCCTTTTTTTATTTTATTTTTCAAAAACGAAAAACTGTAATATAACCCTAATATAACTCTACCTAAGCTTGTGCATAGTACGAATTAGTGCTACAAAGGGCAGTTTTAAGCTCTCATAAGTTGCTTAAGAAGATTGGAAAAGAAAAATTGAAAAATATCCTTCTATAAAATATCCTTCTTCCACAAGCCTTCTTCCATGAGGCGTCTCTCTCCCCCTTTTTTATTTTATTTTTCAAAGCCATAACCTCCTTGGTTAGGGCGCAGAAGACTG
>CM053505.1:41654818-41681293 GCA_028627145.1 Eidolon dupreanum
GCACAAAGGCGCACAATTTGAGTACCATTCTCCCCATTAGACCAAGGGACGAAAGTCACGTTCAAACATCCAGGCACTGTACTATTTTTTCCAAAAACATATGGGTAATCCTATTCCAGAGCCTGTGTAATTAAACCTTTCAGACTCCTTTACCATCTTCTGTACTGCAGGTGGCCCCAGTAAGTGAGTATTATTAACTCTCACAGGGACTTCCAAACCTTTCCATGTAGATGGATGCAGCAGAGGTGGATCTGGCACATAAGCCCAGTACACTGCACCTTCATCCCATCTGAACATTCCCAGCAGCATCAGAAAGAGGCACATTCTCCTGGGTGTTGTCAGCCACACGAACAAGTCTTTCTGGTAACCACTGTGCACCATTATCCTCCTGTGGAACAACACAAACATGTCCTCGTCCCCAGATGAGGACGGGATCAGGCCCACATACAGCCAAGGATAGCAAATAACCTCACTAAAAAGCCTTACTAGTACATATGAGCTGCTTAGTAAAAGCAAAATATACAGAGAACAATTACAAGCAAAAACTCAATCTTTCAACTGCTTTTATGGTAAACTAAAATATTGCCACCGTGGATCAGGGGGCAGCAGGAGGGACGCTTCACGAGGCGGAGGAGGATCTAACCCCGCAATTACTGATGGGGCAGGTGAAGGCAACGGCATGCCTCTCCCTGGAATCTCCACCTCTGGGGCATCTGTGAGCATGGGCCTAACTCCCACGGTTAACTTCTTTACAGCCTCCTCCAGCTCCTGCAACCTGCTCAACAGGCAACCCTCTTTGTTATCCAATGGAGGTAAAGGTGTTGCCTCATCTTTCCCCTCATTTCTCCTGCTCCCTATCATCCCCATGGTACCGGACAGCCTCCTCCTCCAATTCAGCCTCTTCCTCTGGACTGAGTTCATCTCCTCCATTCTTTACTATCCCTTCAAGAGGCGGCGCAGACGGCTGTGTCTGCTCTTTTAACTTATCTTTCTCATGACGGGGATCTAGACAATCTCTGACCAGACCCCATAGGCTAAAAGTTTCCACAGGAACCTTACTCGGCCCATATATGGTGTAATAATCCTGGAGCTGTTTCCTTTCCCGCTCCCAGGTTTCTAAATTCACGGTTCCCTTTTCCGGAAACCAAGGGCAGGCTTTTTCCACAAACTCTAGAAAGGTTCTAATTTGATCCCTGCCGGTCCTAACTTCTCTAGACTGCAGCATTGTTTTCTACATTTGTACAAAAAGCTGTCTGCTCCCTCCTTGTCCCATGTTTATACTCTCGACTTACTTCCTGCCCCCCCTCTTACCTTGATAATCGGGATCCCTACTCTTGGGGCAGCATTCTCAGATCCTACTGTCTCCAGGTCCCTGTTCGGGCGCCACTTGTCAGAGCCAGCCGACAGTCGAATCAGGGCCTCCTGTAATGAAGGACGGGAAAAGAAAAGAAAAAGGGAAACACACAGATGGGGTCGAGAGGGACGAGCTCAGAGACTTGACCCTGTGTTTATTTTTTCACATGCTTATATACTCTGTTATAACAGGAACAAGGATGTTTGTTAGCTACAAATGTATACACCAAGTCAGCACATCCTGAAACTTCCCCCTCAGCCCCGGGGCCCGTGTTTTCAAGATTTAGCTTGTTCTACCAAAACAAGTTCCTTCTTAAAGAACAACAACAACTGGCTTGGGCCAAATGGCCCCTCACAAGCTAGCACCACCCTTGTAACCTTGATTGGCCCAGGTATGAGACCTCCCTGCCTCTAAGAGGCTACGGCTCTCTCTGGTATAGCCCATTTCTCTCTTGAAACATACTTTAATAAATCTTACTTTTCTTAAACTTTGCTGATCTGTAATTCTTTACTATTGTCAGCAAAAAGGACCAAGCCCCACTGCTCAGCACCACTGGGGCAACAATTGATTTAGATCGACCCCAACAGTAACAATAGAGTGGGTACTTAATATCTTAGTTTCTCTCCTATTTCTTTCTCTCTTTTTCAATATCTTTTCCAGTTAGTCTCTTAAGAAAATCTCTCCCTTTCTCTCCTTTTTACTATTGTACTTAGAGGTTAAAAGAAAAATCTGAATAAGAAAAATTTGAAAGCATAAGAGTTTTATATAAGTAATGTATAAAGAAAAATTATACATTTTGAAATAAAATTAGACATCATGGTCTATTATAAAGCACTTGCAAGTGACCAAGATTTGTAATATAAGTTCTATAATTCATATTATGGAATCTCAGCAGTAGTATCTCAGGCCTCATATTCCTCTAATTAAATCTACTTTTCCTCAAGCATCAGAGTTCAAAATAAAAAAGTTATCTTTTTCTAGGGGTGGGGTGGAGGAAAAGGAATTTTTTTTCTGTTTTATTTCATCTATATATTCTGAGAGTTTTATTTATATTATCTTATATTACAAATACATATTATTTCAGGTACTTAATGTGATAAATCAGCCTTATGGGCTAACAGAAACTTCATCATTACTTGAAACAGTATTTTTATAAGGGAATGTATTCCAAAAATATTTTTAAAAGCTATTGGTAAGTGAACTTTTTAGAAATTATCAAAGGTCAGCATATGCCACTTTAGCATAAAGATTATTTTGAGCTGAAGACAATTAGGAGGGAGAAAATGCAGGAAGAGCTCTTTACCCACCCCTTATCTACCTAAAAGCTAGACATATGGTTTCCTTTTGAAAAGGTGACATTAATTTCCATTTGTAAAAGTGTTACCTTCTCCCTTACCAGGAAGAGAACAATTCTTATTCAATTCTTATTATTATCAATGACTTGAGTATGCATAACAAGCCTTACTACAAACAACCCTTATCTATTATACATTTCCTAGTTTACTTCTCACAATTTACCACCCTTAGGAACCAAAATCCCCTTCTCCTTTGTCTAGTAGTTCCTCCACAATTTATCAGTTTTTTTAAAATGATGTATAAGCTCCTGGGTATAACTATTCTTGGGTTTTCACTCTTTTATTTTTTAATGAAGTCTCCCAAGCCAGGCATGAAAATTAACAACATTAATATGCCTTAATCTGTCTTTTGTCAGTTTAATTTGTAGATTTAAAACACAAGCATAAGAGACTAAAAGAAAAAAAATTCCTTCAATTCCGTTTAGTGGGCTCATAAATTTGATGTTGCAGTATTCCAATATCTGTAATCAAATATACAAAAAAATATTTTAGTCATATTTTACAATTGTGAAATTATTCATCATTTTCTCTCAATTATTTTTTCTCAACCAGAGACATGCCCTATGGATGCAATATATGAGTAATGGTCATTGAAAGGCAGGTGAGAACAAGTTCTCCAAGTGATATTGTTGCAGAAGAACTCTCTCAATCACTGTTGCAAATATTTGTTTCCTGCTATAAATTTGCTACAAATTTGCCTTTCAGAATATATGTAACCATGGCCCCCAGAAGCAGTTTCCTAGTGAATGACTTTATCCATTGAAAACCTCAAGGCAGGTAGATGAGGGTACCCCTTGCACTTGCTTATCAATTATTGCTACCGTGGGGCCCCGTCCAACAAGTCTCTCTCAATCACTCTTCTTCAGCATACTAGTCTTCTCTTAAGGCAGAAGCATATATCAAAATAGAACTGTCTGAGGGCACTGTATTCTAAATAACAATTCAGACATGAAATCACAAGAGTTTGTCATTCTCAACAGAGGGAAAAGCAGTAGAGACTGAGGTCAGAATTGGGAAATTCAGTTGACTAAAAGGGCTATAGAAAGTCAAGCACTCTTTATTAACTACCTATCTTCTGAAATGTAACTGTCCAACTGGTCTTTGAGGAAATAAAAATTAATCTGAACTGTACAAGTCTACTGTTGCTATTCTTCTTGTTACTGTTGGGGGTAATCCAAATTCATCGTTGCTGCAGTGGCACTGAGGGGGCCTCAATTCTATACACCAATGTAGTAAAAAAATTATAGATCAGTGAAATTTAGAAAAAATAAGATGTATTAAAGTACATTTCAAGGGAAAACGGACTATACTAGAGATGGCTGTAGCCCTATGGAATTTGGGAAGTAAATCTCATACTGGTCCTCGACGGATGGTTACAGGGGTGGTGCTAGATAATTGAAATGTGAAGTCATTTGATTGACATTTGGCTGTTATATAATTCTGTCTACTGTATATGCTGTTACCCAGAATTCAGTCTGTTATAATTAGATTCATGAACTTCTAGGCATATGTATGATATTATAATGATGATATAATGAGGCTAAGATTAAGGAAGGTCAGTATATTATACTAACTGTGGCCGGACTAAACCAGTAGTTAGTTTTGTGTTTTTTCACTTCCTTACATTTCAGGATATAATGGTAATCTTTAACCTAAAATGGTGTTTCAAGGAGGCCTTAAGGGAGGTCTCTGAGTTGGGCTTTCATGCCCCCTATGCTCGGGTCTACCTATTTCCTTAACAATCTGACTGAAATAATAGACAAAGATAAAACCAATCAAAAGTTAACAAAAAATTTTCCCCAAAGACACATTGCAGCTGTAAAGTGCCATAAAATCCCTTTCCTTGAGTGACTAATGCTTTCTCTAAAATCACAGACTATTAGAAACATTGCTGTTTGAACCTCTAACAAGAAAATTGATTAGCCCAATTCTACCTGGAGGATCTGTTATTGATCAAGATTCGTGTGCCCAAACTTCAAAAGCCTATATTCAAAACATCAGAGTTTAAAGTAAGGAAAGGTTTATTGATCTGGAAGTCACTAGGTGGAAGATGGGGGGAGGTGCCTTCAAGCTTCTGCAAATCCATCTTAAGAGAACCCCAGATTGACTATTTTTTTTTATGTCAAGGGAAGGGAGGAGGGGCAGGATAAGAGGTAGATGAGGATAGACAGCTAGGAGAAGACAGAGTTCCAAGGAAGGATGTGAAATCTCTAAATTTCTCTGTTCCCAGTTGGTCCATTGTCCCCTGTTGATCTGAGTCTGGTCTTGAGGCTCCTGCAAATCTTTTTTTTTTTTTTTTTGTGAAGAGGTAAAGTGATTAAAGTGATAGGATTTATTGAAAGTGCAGAGTTACAGTTCTCTTGCAAGAGGAGGTACCTGAAAGTGGGATGCCCATGAGTAGAAAACAAGCTTCTTCTTTTATAAGCTTTTATGCCAGCTACTCATTCTGGCCTGACAAGACATGGTCTGATAAGACATGCCTCTTTCTGATTGGTTGTGTTAAAGGTCTCTGTGTGCTTTTTTTCTGTTTGGTTGGCACGTCTCCACCTCGTGCTCCAGGGTGCAGGTTCTGGCTCCGTGGCTGGGTGTTCCTACTGTGCACTGCCTTGTTCTGCCTAATATTTACTAACTTTTCTATCTCAATCCCCCCTCTGAACATGTAACCTTAGTGGCTATCAGGATAAATGGATGATGACCACTCTGGCTGCTTCATGCTGAAAAGGAGTGTGAAAAGGATCAGCAGTCAGGGCTGGTTCAGAGGTTTACCGAAGGGTCTTCGGTAGATTTCACATCAAGGGCCATTTGTAGCTTGATGGCCTACAAGCGAGAAGAAAAATACTTTGTGAAAAGATTTAATAGACAGGGCCCAGACACTAGGGCTATGATAATCATCAGTATGGGTCCTGCAAAAGGAAAAAGCCAGGATGCCCAGCTCTAAGTCTTAAACCAGGACCCCCCCCCCATGATTCACTTAATTGTTGGAGGATACTGGAGGCCCTATTAGTGAGCATTTTGGCCACATCCCATATAACAACAATCTTCCCTTAAAAATAAACAGAGTCCCCCTTTTTCAGCTGTTAGAAGATCATGTTTCCTGTGATTTTGAAGCCTTATATGTTAATTTCAAGAGTTCCCTAGAAACAGCTTGACCAAATAAATGGGGACTGTCTCAGAATCCTTGGTGAAGCACTATCCACATAGACTGAGAGGTTGAGTTGGTTGGATCTTCAAATGCAAATAAAAATTGTGAGTCTGGGTGTACTGGAATGCAGGAAAAGGCATCCTTAATATCTAGTATTGTAAATCATTTGGCTTCCTTGGGAATTTGGGCAAGTAGGGTACAGGGTTGGGAACAACTGGGTGTATAGGAACTACTGTCTCATTAATAATATGGAGATCTTGAACAAGTCTACATTCCCCATTAGGTTTCCATACCCCCAAAATGGACTATTGCATTCCTTGAGAAGACTCTGTCCCTTTAAGTTTTCTATTATTTTAATGAGACCTTCTCATGCCTTAAGTTTTAAAGGGTGTTGCTTTCGGCAGGAAAAAATGGTGGGGCCCTTCAGATGAATGAGAATAGGTGTGGCCATCAAATCTGGGCCAAAAAACCCTTGAGTGGCCCATGCCTCAGGGCTAACATTGGCTTCAACTAAAGGAAAACAGTTCTGAGTCTGTCCTGGGGTCACTAAAACAATGGTTCCTAATTCAGTCATGATATCTCTCCCTAATAATAGGATAAGGCTTTCCGGCACAATGAAGGAGTGAGAGAATATAAAGTCTCCCCATACACAGACTAAGGGCTGAGAAAAGAATTTGGTAGTTGGCTTCCCAATGACTCCTTGTACAGTCACACTGTGGGTGGAGAGGGTTCTAGGATTAGAGAGGAGGATAGAGAAGGTGGCTCCTGTATCCAGGAAATCAATGGGCCTCTCTTCGACATTTAGGATCACCCAGGGCTCTGGTGTCCCTATGGACAGCTGAGTTAAAGGAGCCACAGTGAAGAGACCCAGGCCCCTTCAGTCCTGTTGAGTCTACTGGGCTGCCAGAATTAGCCCTAAGGGTAGAGGCCTTTGAAGACAATCCACTTTCCAGTGATTACCTCTGCAGATAGGACAGGGCCTAGGGTGTCTTCTCTTTGGTCCTCGCCAATGTGGGCAATCTTTTTTCCAGTGGCCTGATTGTCCACAGCTGTAACAGCTGGTATTTTGATCCTAGGTGCCCTGAGGCCAAGCTGTTTATAAGGCCATCACTTACATCTCTGTCTTTTTCTTAAATTTTCCTTTCCTGATCTCATGCCTCCTCTTGGTCTCTATTATAAAAGACCATGGTGGTAACCTTAAGGATTCGATCTAGAGTTCTTTCAGGTCTTACAGCCAACTTTTGTAATTTCCTCCAAATTTCAGAGATGGACTGAGTAACAAATTTATCCTTCAAAATTTGTTCACCTTCTAAGGTGTCTGGAGAGAGAGCAGTGTTTGACTAAGGCTTCTCTCAACTTTTCTAAAAACACCACTGCATTTTAGAGACTGCAATGTACTGATCAGCCCTGCAACTAGGCCAGGAGGACATCTTCAGAACAAGGAAGATTTCTACTGAGATTGCTAACAGCCCATCCCCCACACCTATGGAAGAAGAAGCAGGAACCAAGAGTCATTCTCTATGGCTAAAACCATGGGGAACTTACGGATTAAAGGCTAGGAACTGCCAGCAAGCCTTTTACTCTATATATTCTTACCTTTTCATGTTACATACCCTTCCCCTTCCTCACTGTATGTCCATATCAAAGGAAATGGGTTAACAAAGTCTTTTAAACAATAATTCACAGGAATTAAAGAATGATATATAAACTGAATTCCCTGAACACTCAGCCCCCCTACTCACTGTCTTTCCAAGTCTCTCTTGGTCCCTTTTACCCTCTGCCTCTGAGAGGAGACCACACTGTCTATGGAGTGTTATCCCTTTTCTAATAAACTTTCCTTTTGAGTCCAACTTGGACATGTGTATTGAATTTTCTTCACTCTCTGCCAAAGAACCCTCTTCACTCTGTGCAAGGTTTGGTCTCCCCTCCACCAACTTGGGGAAATTTGCCTTGTCCTGCTGTTGCAGGAAGTGACAACCGATGGAGGAAATTGGACGCTCTAACAACTTTATTAGAGGAAGGAGAATTTATTGCCAGTGGAGTGTGTGAGGCTTTAAACAGCACAAAAACACGAGCTCACCCTGGTTAGATTTCTTACAGCTTATATACCTCCGCAGTGCCCATGCAAGGGGAACGTGATTTCTTTGTTGAGGTTCTACATGCACCTCATGACTCAGGATGGAAGGGAGAGTTTGGGGCAGAGGCTGCAAGGGGGAAGGAATCCCTGGACCACCAATCCTGTCTATTTACAGATCGTTTCTCTTGTAGATGTGACAAGAGTTTCCAGAAGGCCATTCAGAGATCTATAGGATATGGTTAATCTACAACCGGCTGAGTCAGTCATTCTGTAAGCCCTTTCCTTTGCATTTCTCAGATGCCTCCTCTCTTACTGCATCAGGACCATCTATCCTTCAGGGCCCTAAAAAGGGCTTGATGAGGGTTCAATAAATGTCCTAGCAAGTCAGGAAAGGAGGAGTCCCTTAGAAGCCAATTCAGTCTGGTACTTAATAATGTCCATAGTTCTTGCCTTGAAGGCAATGGAAATTTGTCATCAGTGGACGATGTGTGTGGTTGTTGGAAAGGGTCCAACAAGGGGAGGCCTTGGACCATCACCTCGGAGAGGACAGAGTATCACGTGAAAGAGAAGATGACAGCAACAGAAGGGGCCTACCAAAGTGACACCCTAATGAGCAGTCTGTCTGAGAGAAGCTATGGGGAAACCTTCAGAGCCCACTGCAGAGTAGCCACTCTCTGGTCTGAGCGGATTGTGTCCATTATGCCAAATGTCAGCAGTATTGCTGACCGAGAAGGGAAGATTCAATGGTGAGATGCCCAGTTGGAAAAATGCACAAGAGACAGGCATGAGAATGAAATGGCAGGCACCAACTTTATTGTGTGGAGCACACTTCTATTGGGAAGTGCAGTTCTACTGGGGAGTTAAGTTTATTGCATGGGGCATGGAGTCTTGCATGCACATCTTCTCTCCTTTCTGCTCCCTTTTTTTGTCTCCCCTTCTGCCCTCTCCTTCTGCTTTCTTCTTCTGTTTTCTAAGGGATCACATGGTTCCTCACATAGCAGAGTACAAAAGTGGTATTTAGCCACACATGGCTCCTCACATAGCAGAGTACATAAGTAGCATTCAGCCATACAATAAGTTGAAGTATGTTTACATATTTTCTAAATCTGGAGTCCTATTCCTAGCTGCAGGCCTGGATCACAGCCAGACCTTGGACCAGCCAGACCTTGGGCCAATCAGGCCTTGGATCAGCCAGGCCTGGGATAACAACCAGACTTTGGATCACAGCCAGACCTTGGATCAGCCAGGCCTGGTGCCCACACTCCACTCCTACAGGGTTGCAGTGCAGGATCTGGACTGAAGGGCACTACTTTGGGCCTGTATCCACTTTCCATTTTTGGAGTGGCTTAGTTCTGCGGGGCATTATCCCTGGAGTATTCTTTACCCACTGTCTTTCTGGGTGCTGTGCAGCATACCAGGGGCATTGTGATATGGCAATTTGTGTTTGTGTCCACATCAACGATAGCCTCCATCATTTCACTACCTTTTCCATGGTACAAACAATCTGTGTACCAGGCATCCTCAGGGATGGGAGTCAGACCCTTTATATAGAGACTCAGTATATTTCCCATCTTAGCAGGCTCACCAGGAGCTCTGCTTGGAAATGCACTTGTCCCAATAGGGGGTGCAGTTTACCCAACAGGGGGCTTGCAGAGAACTGCACCCACTGCTCCAGGTACATTCCTCCACTTGGACAGCAGTAGGGATCTGTGCAAGTCCCATACAAAGAGTCTTCCTTAAGGCCACAGCCACCTTTCCATGGGGTATGGAATTACAGCCAGTGATATCCTCACTTGCTATAGGGCTGCATAATGGCAGCCAGTTGTGTCTCTATCAGACCACGTGTTCCCGCTCTTACTGAAAAACATTGCACTTCCATGTTTTTTATGCTACAGCTTGCTTTGTAGTCAGCCTTAAAGACCTCTTCTATCTTGGGGGTCCAATTCAATTGGGTACCACATTGCACTAAACAGTGCAGGGGTCAAAGCTCCAGCAGCCCCAAATAGGTTTAGAGCTGCTTTACAGACTCAGGTCTGGGATATGCCTGTATTTTATCAATCATTGCCTCTGGCATTACTTTTGTCTTAGCCAACTAGATAATGCCCAATAATTTAATAGAGAACCTAGGTCCCTAGATTTTGTCCTCACTGATTGTCCCACCCCAGTGAGCAAGAGCTTTTTGCAAGCTGATTGCCGCTGCTTCTAGTCCTGCAAGAGAATCAGAAGTTAGCATTATATATAATACAAGTGCACTACAGGTGTTCATTTCTATATGGTTACATTTTGATCCACAAGACCATGGTGCAGGGTAGGGCTAGAGAAAAAGGCATTTACCAAGTCCACCACATAATGGTATTGTCCAAGTTCACGTGACAACCGGTTTATGATGTCCATGACATTCAGCACGGCAGCATGCAGGGGTGGCATAAGTTTATTCAGCTCCAGATAGTCAATTGTCATGTGCCAGGAGCTGTCAGTCTTTCTTCTTCACTGGCCACACAGGTCAACTGGTTCCCTCTCGGGAATAAAAGTCAATTTCTGGTCAGGGTGCAGCTGATTCCACAGTGCCAGCAGCATTTCATTGGGTTACTTCTCAATCTTTCTGCAGCAACCCCTGCTGTGAGAAAATCAGCTGTGGCTCACTTTCACAGCCGATTGGGCTGGGCGTTGTTCTGCTCCACTTTTTGGGCATGCCTTAGTCCCTGCACTGACCAGTTGGGGAGTGCGGCGGGTGGTACGGCGTACATTTGGGTGGAACACTCCTTGTGTTTCACTTCCACATTCCCCAACCTGGCTATGACGGACATCACTTTGTGGATCCACCTATCCACGTAAGGGGCCAGCAGTACCACCATGGTGCCAAAAGTACTGGCCAGGCTAGAAGTCAAAATCAAGTCCTTCTTACTAGTTGTAAATACGTCTTCATCGGAGCTTGTATATTGGGTGTGGAACATCATCTGTTGCATGCCCATTTCCCTAATTATCTGGATCAGATCCAATTATGTGCTCCACTTGTTTACTGTTTTTGCAGCTCCCCCTGGTCGGCCCACATTGTCCATGCAGCCAACATGAGCCAGTTAATCAAGGAGCGATTGCCTGTGCCCCACCCCCGCCCCTGCCCCCAGTATGTGCTACATTCTGGAGGCGCTGCGGGGGGGGAGAGGGGGTGTGGGGGAGTGGTATCACCATTCTGGAGGCCAGCTGAGCTAGCTCTTCCAAAAATAATTCAGTCCCTTCGGCCCTGTCACCCCACAGCCGAAGCAGCCACCTGGGAACCAATTTTCAGGCTCTCTGCCTACCCGTTTCATCACGTCCAGGAGTTCTATGTGGGTGTGCTGGATCAGGGTGGTTTACTTTTTTAACCTGGGAAGGGAAGGGGTGCCATCAGCTTGTCCTCCCAGAGCCAATGGCTGTTCCACTTCAACTTGTTGCTGTATCACTGGCTGTGCCTGCCGCGGTATCGCCGGCGGGCTCCCAGGCCAGGGAAATGGCAGCAACCTATCAGGGTCCTGTAGCATACATTCCACTGCTACCTGCTGTTTTTCCAGTGCTTATTCCTGGCATTGTAGCTCCTGCATCCGCTGTGCCTGATTCTGAACCCCCAGACTGGCCTGCCGCAGCACTGCCAGGAAAATCCAGGCCACCTGACCCGCTGCCTCCTGGTGTGCAGTTGGGACATTCAGCTCTGTCAGAGCTGAGGCCGAGCTGCTCAATCGTGTCGACTATGCCGGTTGTCAGAATCTGTGATTTTGCTGACCCAGAAGGTTTGACGGTGTGAGACCCAGTTGGAAGAATGCACAAGAGGCAGACATGAGGATGAAATGGCAGGCAACAACTTTATTGTGCGGAGTGCACTTCTGTTGGGAAGTGCAGTTCTATTGGGGAGTGCAGTCTATTGCATGGGGCACACAGTCTTGAGTGCACTTCTGCTCCTCTTTCTTGTCTCCCCTTCTGCTCTTCTCCTCTTCTCTCCCCTTCTCTTTCCACTCTTCATGGGACTGCATGACTCCTCACATAGCACAGTACAAAAGTGGCATTCAGCCACACATGCATGATACAATAAACTGAATTATGTTTACGTATTTTCTAGGTCTGGGGTTCTATTCCTAGCCATAGGCCTGGATCACAGCCAGAACTTGGACCAGCCAGACTTTGGTCTAATCAGACCTTGGATCAGCCAGGCCTTGGATAACAGCCAGACTTTGGATCACAGCCAGACTTTGAGCCAGTCAGGCCTGGCACCCACAGGTTCCAACATTTCCAGGGCTTTCCAGACATCCTCCAGATGTGGCTTCACTCCATCCCCAATACTCTGCAAGCTTCCATGTAGCAGATTCACAGCCATAGGATGCCACTGGGAGGCAGGGGACCATATGTCCTCCACCTGAGTCTCCTCCACCCAGGAACCATCTGGCATGCTGGGGGCCATACATACCTCATCTCGCAGACTGTACCAATTGTCAGCAGGATGCTGATCCTGTTCATGATGTTAATTGTCAGGGCCAAGCTGATCAATCCTGCCGACTACACCAATTGTCAGGGCCAAGCGCATCATGTCCACTATGCCGAGTATCAGCAGTATTGCTGACCGAGAAGGCAAGGTTCAATAGTGAGACACCCAGTTGGAAAAATGCACAAGAGGCAGGTATGAGAATGAAATGGCAGGCACAAACTTTATTGTGTGGAGCACACTTCTATTGGGAAGTGTAGTTCTATTGGGGAGTGAAGTCTATTGCATGGGGCACACAGTCTTGCGTGCACTTCTTCTCCCCTTTCTGCTCCCCTTTCTTGTGCTCAACTTCTGCTTTCCCATTCTGCTTTCCTCTTCTGTTTTCCAGCAGATCGCATGGCTCTTCACATAGCAGAGTACAAAAGTGGCATTCAGCCACACATGAGTGATACAATAACCTAAAGTATGTTTACATATTTTCTAAATCTGGAGTCCTATTCCTAGCCGCGAGCCTGGATCACAGCCAGACCTTGGGCCAGCCAGACCTGGCACCCACAGCCACGGTCAGGACCCTTCAGTTGTTTCTGCAGATTCTTCACAGATACACGTCACCTAGAGTCCTCTGTGCAAAGAAGATAGGTGGGAGGAAGTTAACATGCCCCAGCGGAATGCCAAGGGAATTGACCAGTTCCCTTCTGTAAAGCCTAACCTCCAAGTCTTAAGATAGGCAGCTGCGCTATTCATTCTTAACTGGCTGATGGAGGCCTGATGTTTTTGGACTTAGAGGAGATTTAATGGAGGCCTTGAGACAGGTAAAGAGTTTAGGGGAGTGAGTTTTAAAGAATGGTGAGAAAGCTTACCTCTCCTAGTGATTCTGGATGAGTCCCCAAGAGATGTTGTAGGGTTTTTGGTGTGCTCGTTATAGCCATACAAAATTTGTTGCTTTGTGAACCCAGAGAATTAAGACACAGACACAAAAGAAGAGGTAAAGTGATAGGATTTATTGAAAGCACAGAGTTACAATTCTCTTGTGAGAGGGAGTACCTGAAAGTGGGATGCACTGCTCCTGTAAATCTTGAAAAACAGTCATTATTTTATACATATTTCTCCACTTCTTCAGGAGAGGCACCTTCTAACAAAAGGCCATTTTTTTTTCCCCAAAATTCTCAAGCCTCAAGCAGAATTCCTTTGTTAATTAGTGTATCTATAGCAGGAGCTATTAGCCTGAAGGCCACGGGAGAAATGCAGGATAGAATTAAAGCAGACTCAGAGAGAAGAGCGTTTCACTGTTATATATCTAAATCACTTTGACCTAGAGAAGACACTTTGATTTCCAGCTAAGATACAAAGATTTTGATGAGGCATTTCTGAATATAACATTCCACATCTATATTAACTTTCTTTTTTCCAACGGAACAGGATCCTGAGTCCACTTTGAAGTCCAGAGCAGAAATTGTTTCCTTTACACACAGTCCTGCTTTGTTTGTTCATGAAAACACTGACTCATTTGAATTTTCTTTAAACTATATCTTTCTCTCAAATCCTATAGTAATTCTATATTTTTTTAGTGGGCGGACAAAAAAGGCCACATACAAAACCTAATAAGCTCAGGGGAGGCCAACATGAATTTCTAACTAAAAGCAGGTCATGGTGGATAGTCACATCCCGGGCCTATAACTTTCTTGACAAAGATTGATCTTTACCTTGAAGCCTGTTTATTGTCTTTTTGCATCTAAGATAACATACCCTTGGAACGTCAGAGCAATTAGTTTTTTCTCCAGACCCCTCAGGGCACAACTCACTGCACCAGAGCAGAAAGCCACAGAACCCATATGGTTACCTTGTCCTCCACATACCATCTCTATGTGCTGTAAATGTTCATTATTAACTCTTGTACCTACCAATGTAAAAGAAATATATGTCCCTCTGGTTTACTTTTCATCCAGTCCCAGAGATTTACCCATTTTGCTTTCTCCCACTCCCTTAATCTACCACCAATGAATCTTTCTTACATCTCTTTTGATTCTAATGTATAAAATAAGATGCAAAACTGCCATTCTCTGGAGCATTTTCTTAATCCGATGAGATTTTGTTTCCTGGCAATTGTCATCTTTTTGGCTTAAATAAAGTCATTAAAATTCTCTACAGATTTGGACATTTCTTACATCAACACTTTGTTTGGTAGATGCTGCATAATTCCTCTGGTGTACAATCTCCCTCATTTCAATGGGTCAGTAAACCTGATTTTGTTAAACTGCGAGTTTGTTTTTAATGGTTTTAGGCTGTAGGCTGTATGAGCTAGACCATCCTCCATTCAACTCCTTTCTCCACTGCAGGCAAAGGAGTGTTTTTCCCCAATTTCTAAGGGTATCTATTGGGTGATTCCTTAGCTATAAGTGGCACCAGTTTTCCACTTTATTCTCAATGACTGAAGATCAAATTTAGCTTAATCCCACTGTATAACTACTGTTCACAGCTATCAAACTTGGGATGCTGGTGAAATATAAAAATCAATGCTAATCTAAAATATTTAATCAAAATTTAATGGGCTCTGTGTTGAAAGATAAGGCAAGCACTGTGAGAACAAGGGTTTAGAAAGAGAAAGGGAGAAGAGCAGTGGGAAATAAATGTTATCTTTAGAGTTTTGTTACTGAATTCAAGGGGTTCATTTTTCCTGCATGTGTCAAAGCCAAAAGAAACACAGACAGGCATTTGCAGCCAAGAAAGTAGACGTTTATTTAAGGAAATGGCACCAAGCTTGGAGACACAGGTGAACTAGTGCTCAAAGACATGTCTCACAGATGGCCTATAGGGGATAGGTTATATAGGGGAAAACTCATTAGTAGCTAAGAGAGTTGGGATCATGGGCTCTACTGATTGGTCAGAGTTAGGGTAGGAGGCAGTTAATCATTACATCAGGTCCTGATGTCAGTCATGGTATCATTCTGTCTGGTTTCAAGGGGATGCTGGTAGGGTCATCCTACCTTCATGAATGTGGAGCTGCAAGATGGTATCTTTAATTTGACAAAAACTCTGTTTCTGTGGTCAACAGACCTGCGGCTTTTTTCCTAAGACTGTTTGATGCTGACATTAAGGGTGCCGTCATGCAGTATGCAGAAAGATAAGGAAAGAAAAGAAGCAAGTGAGCCCGAGGCCAGCTTGAATCAAGGAGAAAGAGAAGCAAAAACATTATTTTAAAGAAGTGAAGATTTACAGTTACAGTTTTACTCTAGAATCAGGTCTTTACAAAAGTTGTCTGACCCTGAAAAACTACCAACCCCCAACCTTCACTCCCACCAATACTGAAACTTCTCTCAAATTTCTTCTGATTTGCACTCTTCCATCTTCTGTATCCCCTAGGTCCAAACAATGTATTTAGTGTGCTTTAAAGAGTTTAAGTCAAAAATGTAATCCATTTATTTCACTTTATTTTAAAACTATCTTTTGAGATTATATTTTGTTCCACATACAATGCCTCTTGGGAAGTAGATACGAATAATCATAATAGCTTACATTTTTGAGTACTTACTATGAGCCAGGCATATGATTTTAAAATCAATTTCTAGATTATTTAATTTAATCATCATATCACACCTGTGAGGTGAGTCTATTATGTACCTTACTCTGTTGATGAAGAAAGTAGGAAAGACACAAAGAGTAACTTGCCAAAGAGTGTACAGATAGCAAGTAAAAATCTAGGATTTAAAACCTGGCACTCTGGCTGCAAACCACGTATGTTTTTTTAACCAGTACAGAACACCTTTTCAGCACATTATGCCTTCACATATCAATCGACTTGTGTAGAATTTCCACTTTTCAAAACTAACTGGTTATATTTTAATTACTTCACCAATTACTCAAAATATTAATTAACAACTCTGTGATAATTCTGTGCATTTTGCAGCAAGAGGCATTAAAAAACCTAAGGGTTTGATATTTCTGTTTAGATTGTAGGGGATTACATTATAGCTTCAAAAACCAGAGGAACATACATGTATCAAATAACATTTGTGCAAATGACTGTGCACAAAAACTGTGTACTGATGATAGTCTTTGTATTCTTTGTGCAATAAGTGTTTAATAAGGGGGAGATGAGTATGACATAAAGGAGGTAGCTAGGTTAAGAAAAAGGATCATTGAGAAGATATGGAGGAAGCTGAATCTGAAGGACTTTTCTACTTTACATTTCTAAATCTGGAGATTTCTTAAAAAGTAGTCATTCATTCAAGAAGTAATGTAATTAAATTACCTATGACTCCATTGGCTATATTATTCTACTATTAATAATTCTATCAATTTTTAGATTCCTTAATATATAAGAGAATATTTTCATAAATCTTATTTCATGTGACTTAATCCTCACAACGTTGTGATATACATAAAGAGATGATGATGATGATGATGATCATAATCATTTCCATTTCAAAAATAGAATGTCTTGGGCTTGAATAGAGCACATTATTTTTCCAAGGCTATATGGTCAGGAAGTAGAAGAATTAAGATTTGAAGCTGGCCATATGCCGCTAAAATGAGTATCCTTTACTCAATAACCTAGTGGCTTTCAATTTTTTCCCCTTTTTTAATTCACTAATTCATTTTATCATGGTAGATATTAAAATTTCCCCTTTTGTCCTAAGAAAGAACTTTTATTTATCTACCC
Organism: Eidolon dupreanum; assembly: GCA_028627145.1. Classification (NCBI taxonomy): domain Eukaryota; kingdom Metazoa; phylum Chordata; class Mammalia; order Chiroptera; family Pteropodidae; genus Eidolon; species Eidolon dupreanum. The sequence continues at coordinate 41,671,857 of CM053505.1, forward strand.
ATTCGACTATGAAATATTATCCAAAAATTGAAAGTAAGGTAAACATGTGGGCACTATGTCTTTTGATGTCATATAAAGCAAAGGATACCCAAGGATTATTTAGAAAAATGAACCTAGTTTGATACAATGTTATTGATTAAAAGTCCTAGACTTAGTAAAGTTACATGGTAAGTTATAAATTTTGTGTAGAAATGTTGCAGGATTCTAGAACAGAGAGACGGAACACCTAGGCAATAAGCAGGAAACAGCATTTATTGATGCCGGCACTGGCTCAACAGATTCTTGTCCAAAGTCTGAGTCCTGATTGTAGCATGGCAGGCAGTTTTATACAATCTTGTACTTCTGCATTTCTACACAGCTATAGATATTCCACATAAGGAAGGAGAACATAAGGAGAACGTTGATTGGCTGCCAAACTGTAAGGAAACTGGCTTAATCATTTAAGCAGGTTTTTGGATTGCCGAAGCAGCCGGAGAGTCCTGGGATGGGGTGGGGGGGGGGCGTGCAGTCAGGCACTAACTCATTTCAGCAGGAAATGGTCAGGTAGGGTCAGGCTGCCACAGTAGAAATGTAAATAATTTCTGTCTATTGGAACAGATAATTTCAAAGGTGAAATTTTATGGCCTTGTAAGACTTCATCCATTTTTTATCTAATCTAGCAATCTTATCCTAACCATTTTTTAAATTAAATTGCCTATACATAATTTGCTTCTCAAATGAACTGGTTTTACTATCTTTCTAGTTCCCTCATTAGTTGATGAATTGAATAAAATCTTTGACGTGATCACTTTATATTTGTATGAAAGTAGTGAGTTATTCTTTTTGAAGATTATTCTTTAACAGTTTACTCAACAAATAAACATTTAGACATTTAAACACATTTCAAAAACATTAAAATTGGAAAAAAATTTTATATTTACTTTTGTATTTATCATTTCTGGTCCTCTTTATTTCTTTGTGTAGATACAGATTTCCATCTGGAATCCTTTTCTTTCTCTCTGAAGACCTTGTTTTAACATTTCTTGTAGTGCAAATCATCTGGTAATTAATTCTTTCAGTTTTTGTCTAAAAATGTCATTTACTTCAGTTCGATTTTTTTTTATTTCAGTATTTTAAAGATGTTACTCCATTTTCTTCTGGCTTTCATAGTCTCAGGTAGAAGACTGTTGAAGTTCTTGTTTTGTTCCTTAAATATACTTTTCTTTTCTGGTTGCTTGTAGGACTTTTCTCCTTATCACGATTGTTTTCAATTTGTCATGCGCACTGTGTAGCTTTCCCAATATTTCTTTTTCCTCTGGCTTGTATAGTTACTGGATCTCTTGGCTTATTGTTTATATTCTATTTGGAAAATTTTGCCATTATTTATTCAAATTAATTGTCAATACACCACCTCCTCCTTCTGGAATTCCAATTACACACAGTTAGACAGCTTCTCCTATCTTGATTCAACTTTTCTTCTATGTTACATTTAATTATCTAGGTGATGGCAAAGTCCAAGATGTGACCAAGGCAATGAGTAAAATATAGAGAGGTCTACATTCAGACTTTGCACTTTCCCATTTTACATTTCAGGATTCTGGCTCCATGCAAGGATATGAGTAAGATTTTGTCTATTATTTGGACCAAATAGTAGTTGAGTCCCAGGTTTTAAAATGTATTTACCCAAAGTATCCTGTCATTTTCCCCCAAGTTTCACTAACATGGTTGAATAAGTAGGTATTCAAAGAGGCTCTTGATAGGACAAGCAGGAAGCTGGTTTCTCATATTATATTGCGGTAACAGAGAACACAGTCTCTGAAATCAGATTGCCTAGGTTAGAATTTAAGCTTTTAAAAAATTAAATTTTTCAACTTGCTAGTTGTATGACTAGCAAAGTTACTTAATAGTGCTGTGTCTCATTTTCCTTGCTCCTAACCTATAAAATGGGGATAATAATTGTACCAACCACCTTGAGGATTATATGAGTTAGTATCTTCAGATTACTAAGCACTATATCCAGCACATTAAAAAAGGTCAAAAAATGTTAGCTATCATTACTTTGTATTCCCACTGGATTGAAATATTTTTTATTAAATTTATTGGAGTGACACTGGTTAATAAAATTATACAGGTTTCAAGTGTAATATTAAATAATACTTCAAAGGTATACTACATTGTGTGTTCATTTATTTGCTACTCATCTCTATCCTTTTTATTCTTCCTTTTGTCTTTCCTTCTCAATTTTTGATTTATGTATATTCTTATCCTTTTACTCAAATATAATTATCTTTTCTTCTGGAACAATTTTTGACAATTTTCATTTTCATGTATTCTTTCACTATCTTAATCGTGCACACAGATGTTCAAGTTGTGAGTGTGCTCACAGCCCCTGCAACAACAAAATTCTGCCATGATATATATATACAGATATTCCAAGAAATTCCTCAGATGGATAGTTCATAAGCTCTTGTTCTCTTTAAAATTTGTGTTTTGATCAAACTATGCATATTAATTCTTTTCTATGAGTGAAAAAATTATCTAAACTTCACCTTTTCCTTATGCTTGCAATGTAGTTAAATAAAAATAAAGTATAAATAAGACTGACTTTGAATTGAATGGATATCAGATCTTTCAGAGATAAGACAAATGAACTAGTGTAGCAAAAGCTCTGGGTTGAATTTGTTCTTGAACCAATGGCAGGAGGCATCCAAAAATGTTAATGACATAGTTACAGTTTTGGAGTTTCTTTTGTCCATGGGCACAAAATGAAGAGCATGCCATAGAGCCCCTGCTTAACCTCTAATCTAGCACTGGCCACAACTGGATAAATCAATCTGCTCAAAAGCTCTTTCAGTGATTAAGAGGTGTGGCATACTTCTCAAATAATGCAAAGATCACTTGTGTTATTTGATAATAGATTTACCTTTTACTTCTTTTGGGTCAACACTTTAGTATATATGTTTTAACTAAGGCTTTTACACTGCATTCAGCCTCAGAATGACTTCAACTTTTTATGCCTTCTTTTCTTTTTTTTTTTTGACCTAACTTTGGGCAGCCTCCTGTTAAACCTCCAACAAAGCTAGGAAGGTCAGAAAGAGGAGGCCAAACATCAGGCAAGACACTTGCTTATTCTTAGCCTTTTTGAAACAAAGATTCAGTTGGGAAGAAATTCTGGATTAACTATGGCTTGCAAGTAGTCATATTTGCTTTTTTTCCTTGTTATTAGGGATAATTTCAAGTTAGTGGTACTTCACAATTTATTTTTTCATTTTGAATTAAAAAATTAGAAGAAGAATCTATAAGACAATTTTGGAAGTTAGAGGTTCACGAATCATTGAGCTTTGCCTCAGGCAAGCAGTACAAAAACAATCAACAGTACATAAAGATTAAGATGGTGATGAAATAATAACCCTTGACTTGACTCAAGAGGTTTAAGCAATCAGGATAAATATGGCTTAAGCAAGGAACACAAATGTTTTTTTGCCATGTCCTAACTTTGCCTAATGTCCATCTTATATTTGTTATATCAACTGGAACTCTTAATACAGTTTGGTTAATTATGGGCAAGTGTGTATTTGTTGTTTTTGGCATCTTGTTACCAAGATAAGCTTCCATACAAACAAATTATTAAAATGTTTTTCCTCTAGCCCAAGAACTATATATATATATATATATATATATATATATATATATATATATATATATATATATATATTATTGTTCATTTAGTTGTCCTGAAAGAGCAAGAAGGGACTTCAAATGCCTCCCTTCCCTGCCAAAATATATATGGATTCAGCAGCAGAGAACAGGAACACTGGTTGGAACATCTTTGCTGTTGTGAGATCCTTCAGCAACTATTTATTATTTTCTTTTTATTTTTCCTCTCTAACCCATTCCAGTCTGTGGGATCAGTGCATAGCTCTACTCCCAAGTGAAGAAAGTCATAATCACAGCTCAAAATATACTCAGGCAAGAAAATGTAACTACCTCCAGGAAAGTGAGGAAATCTCACATGAATTTTGTACCCAAATATCTCCCTTGCATCCCCTGACAAAATGCCTGCAAATATTCCTTATTTGAGTTTATATTGTTATTGAAATTCTCTTGTTAAACTACAACTCACTCTTCTCTCTTTAAGGCATATGCTAATCTATTCTTATTCACTAACAGTCTGCTGTGACTTAGTACTTAGTTATTTGTTGGAACTGAAAGAATGGGACAACAGATGAATAGGCTTTGATGGAAGAATGACAAGTTCAAACAGAAAAAGCTATGAAAGCAAGACTGGCCTGGGTGAATAATGGAGACTTAGGTCCTAAAGAAGGAAGTGGAAGGCAATTTTACAATATTTTCAAAGACTGGGACAAGGGATAGCAACCCATTCCTGCTCTATCACCAAGTTCTGATTTAATTGGTCTGGAGAAGGGTACAGCCACCTATAATTTTCTTTTTTTAATTAAATTTATTGGGGTAACATTGGTTAATAAAACTATATAGGTTTCAATTATACAATTCAATAATAAGACATATGTATATTGCATTGTGTGTTCACCACCTAAAGTTAAATTTCCTTCCATCACCATATATTCGACCCCCTTTACCCTTGTCTACCTCCCCTTCCCCCATTTCCCTCTTGTAACCACTAAAATGTTGTCTGTGTCTATGAGGTTTTGTTTGTTAGATTATTTTATTTGTTGCTTTCAGTTTTATATCCCACATATGAGTGAAATGGTGTGGTTCTCAACTTTTTCTGTCTGACTTATTTCGCTTACTATGATAATTTCAAGATCCATCCATGTTGTTGCAAATGTCAGTATTTCATCTTTTCTTATGGCTGAGCAATATTCCACTGTATATATGTACCACATCTTCTGTCTGTCAAAGGACACTTTGGTTGTTTCCATGTTTTGGCCACTGTGAATAATGAATATCAGACTGTATATATCTTTAAGGATAGTTTTTTTTTTCAAATTTTTTGGGTAGAAACTCAGAAAAGGAATTTTTAGGTCATGTGGTAACTCTATTTTTAGTTTTTTGAGAAACATCCATACTACTTTCCATAGTAGCTGTGCCAGTTTACATTCCCACCAGCAGTGTATGAAGATTTCTTTTTCTCCACAACCTCTCCAACACTTGTTATTACTTCTCTTGTTAATATTAGCCATTCTTATGGGTGTGAGATGGTATCTCATTGTGGTTTTGATTTGCTTTTCCTTAACAGGTAGTGAGGTTGACCATCTTTTCATATGTCTATTGGCCATTTGTATGTGTTTTGGGGAAAAGTATCTGTTCAGGTCCTCTGTCCATTCTTTAATTGGATTGTTCATTTGTTGTTGTTGTTGTTGTTGTTGTTGTTGTTGTTGAGTTGTATGAGTTCTGTGTATATTTTGGACATGAACCCCTTAACTGAGGTGCTGTTTACAAATATCTTCTCCCATTCAGTTGGTTGCCCTTTTATTTTGCTGATTATTTATTTTGCTGTGCAGGCCTTTTTAGTTTGAAATAGTTGTATTCATTTATTTTTGCTTTTACTTCTCTTGCCTTTCATATCAAATTCATAAAATCCTCTCTAAAACCACCTGTTTTTAACACTCTGCAGGTAATTAAAATTGCAGTCGAGATGAGAATCATTGTTCCAAATAGGACTTCAGAGGAATAGAGGTAAATCTCAGAGGATATCAGAATGCAAGCATGTCCTTTCCTTCGGGGCGGGGGGAGGCGCTTTAGTGTATTAATGTGAAGGTGTTCTGTAAACCTCTGCAATCTTATTCCACATGAAGCTTAACTCTGTGCAGGATGCAATAGACCAAAGCATTCTTTATTTAACCACCTCTAAGTGCTTGTAGAAAACCAGCATCAGAGCACTTATGGTTATCCAGATATTTTAAGGTGGTTATCACCTCTTAGAACTGCAGTTAGTTAAGTATTATTTTTGTCTATTAAAGAATTATTAAAAGAGCTAATGGAACTTTACTGTTTATAAACCAGAAAGTCTTATTTTCCAAAAAGTTTACATTGACCTGGAAGAATCCACCACTGTCCAGCTTTCCAACTTTCTCGTATTTGATAACTTAAACTTTTTGTCACCCGTTTTAAAATGTATGCACTCTATTTCCATTATATACTCTTAAAATTTTACTAGAGGATACAGTTATTGAATTATAATGCTGTACACCTTAAATTTATATAATATTATTATATTATAATCCTCAATAAGTTTATAAATACCTAAATATCTAGAAGTAATATCTTAACATGCTTCTCAAAAAACCTTAAACATTTTTACTTAAAACACTCTAAATTATTAACATTCTGTCATTACAAAAATTCTACAGTTAATTATACAAACTGATTATTTAACTTATTTATATATTTGCCTAATTTCTTCTTGCATTACTGACCAATCTTCTGAGATTACTTTTTTCTACCTAGGCTATATTCTTTAGAAGTTTCTTGAGTAGGTGTCTACTAGGGTAAATTATTCAGAGATCTTTATTTCACACTTGGCCTTAGAGGGTAATTGTGTTGGCCACAGAATTCTGTGTTGAAAGTTATCTTCTTGCAACATGTTGAATATATAATGTATCTTCTGTCTTCTCTTGTTGCTTTAAGATGTTGGCTATTATGTTGTTTTCAATTGTAAATTATCTTTCTTTTCTCCATGACTTCATTTAAGTGTTTCTCTTTGATATGAGAATTTAACCAAATGTCAGAAAATGTATTTTTTTAATCAACAGATAACATATTAGTTTCTGGTATACAATATATTCATTTAATATTTGTATATATTGTTCAATGAGCACCTCAATAACTCTAGTTAATAGCTGTCATCATACAGTTACAAAATTTTTTTCTTGTGATGAGAATTTTTAAGATCTACTTTCTTAGCAACTTTCAAATATTCAATAAATATTATTAACTATAGTCACCATGCTGTACATTACATACCCATGACATATATTTTATAACTAAAAGTTTGCACCTTCTGATGTCCTTCATCCATTTTTCACATCCTCCACACCTCACCTCTAGCAACCACCACTGATCTGTTCTCTTTATCTATAAGCTCATTTTTTTAAATTTTAGATTTCACTTATTAGTGAGACCATATGGTACTATAATTCCCTCAATGTCTATCCATTTTGTGCAAAAATTGTAAGATTCCATTCTTTTTTATGGTTGAATAATGTTCAATTATAGATACATACATACATACATATATACATACATATATACATACATACATTCATACATACATACATACATACATACATACATACATATGTACACACATTTTCTTAATCCATTCATTCATCAAGGGACACTTAGGCTGTTTCCGTGTCTTGGTATTGTAAATAAAGCTGTAATGAACATGGAGGCAGTGCACATAACATTTTCAACTAGTGTTTTCACTTTCCTCAGATAAATACCCAGAAGTGGAATTTCTGGATAATATGATAGTTTTATTTTTAGTTTATTGAAAAATCTCCATACTGTTTCCCTTTGTGGTTGCACCAATTTACAATCTCACCAACAGTGCACAAAGGTTATTTTTTTTTGTCGACATCTTCACAAACACTTATTACTGTCTGTCTTTTTGATAACAGTCATTCTAACAGGTGTGAGGTGACATCTCATTGTAGTTTTGATTTTCATTTTCCTGATAATTAGTGATGTTGAGCACCTTTTCATGTACCTGTTGGTCATTTATATGTTATCTTTAGAAAAGTATCTATTCATATCTTCTGCCCATTTCTAATTGGATTGTTTGGCTTTTTTTTTTTTTTTTGCCATAGAGTTGTGAGTTCTTTACATACTTTGAAAATTAACCCCCTATCAGATATATAATTTGCAAATATTTTCTCCCATTCAGTAGGTTGCCTTTTCATGTTGATTTTCTTTGCTGTGCATAAGGTTTTTAGTTTGATGTAGCCTCATTTGTTTATTTTTACTCTTATTGCCTTTTCTCCTGGTGCCAAATCGAAAAAAATTGCTGTTAAGACTGGTGTCAAGGAGATTACCAGTGTTTTCTTCTAGGAGTTTTATAATTTCAGGTCTTACATTCAAGTCTTTAATCCATTTTGAGTTAATTTTGGGTCTGGTATAAGATTGTGGTCCAGTTTTCCTAATACCATATACTGAAGAAACAAGCTTTTCCCCATTACGTATTATTGGCTCCTTTGTCATAAATTGATTGGCCATATATGTGTCCATTTGTTTCCGGGCTCTCTATACTGTTTCATTGATATATGTGTCTATTTTTATGCTGATACCATACTGCTTCGATCACTATAATTGTGTAATATAGTTTGAAATCAGGAAGCATGGTTTCTCCAGCTTTGTTCTTCTTTTCTAAACTTTCTTAGTCTATTCACAGTCTTTTATGCTTCCATACAAGTTTTGGTCCATTTTTGTGAAATATGCCATCTGAATTTTGATAGAAATTGCATTGAATCTGTAGATGGCTTTGGGTAGTATGGACATTTTAACAATATTAATTCTTGCAGTCCATGAGCATGAAATATCTTCTCATTTATTTTTACTCATTCAATTTCTTTCATCAATGTCTTATAGTTTTCAATGTACAGATCTTTCACCTCCTTGATTAAATTAATTCTGAGGTATTTTTTTGATGTAATTGTAAATGGGGTTATCTTTTTTCTCTTTCAGATAGTTTGTTCTTAGTATATAAAAACACAACAGATGTTTGTATATTGATTTTGTATCCTGCAACTTTAGTAAATTTGTTTATTAGTTCCAAAAGTGTTTTTATTTTTTTGGTGGAGTTTTTAGGATTTTCCCTATATAATATTATGTCATCTGCAAACAGTGACAGTTTTATCCTTTCCTTTCTGATTTGAACATATTTCAATTCTTTTTCCAAATTGCTCTGGTTAGACTTCCAAAACAATGTTAAATAAAAATGACCTGAGTGGTCATCTTATTCTTGATCTTAGGAAATTACTTTTAGCTTTTCCCCATTGAGTGTGATATTAGCTGTGGACTTGTCATATATGGCCTTTATTATATTGAGGCATGTTCCTTCTATACTCATTAAGTTGAGATTTTAATCGTAAATGGATGTTAAATGTTTTAAAATGCTTTTACTGCATCTCATGAGATGATCATGTAATTTTTATCCCTCATTTTGTTAATGTGGAGTATCACATTGATTTGGGGATGCTGAACCATCTTTACATCCTTGGAATAATTCCAACTTGATTACGTTGTATGATCTTTGAATATATTTTTAATTCAGTTTTCTAATATTTTGCTGAGGATTTTTGAATATATGTTTCTCAAAGATATTGGCCTGTAATATTCTTATTTAATAACATTCTTTTCTGGTTTTGGTATCAGGGTAATTCTGGCCTCATAAAATTAGTGTAAGAGATGAACACTTTCTTTTCTTTCTTTCTTTCTTTCTTTCTTTCTTTCTTTCTTTCTTTCTTTCTTTC